>OMLM01008208.1:71517-91977 GCA_900302695.1 Helostoma temminkii
TCTGTAGTGTGTACTTTGTGAGTTGGTTTATCCCAAGTAATGTTGGTGTCTATCAGGCTTATTTCTACTAGTAAGCCACACAAAAATTAAATAAATTATCCATATGAATCTATGAACCTACTCTTAAGATTATTATCTTACGCAATATTTCTAAAATCGACATGACAAATGTTTCCACAAGATACAATATTGTATTACTGCTTACAATTTTTTTTCAGACGACAGAAGTTTTTAAATGCTGAACTTAAACTTATAGTACTGAAATTATTTCAGAACTCATTCACATACTGAGGGCCATAAAACTAACTGGTGTAATGCCGAGGGACACGTCTTAGCACGTCTTAGCAACCCACCTGTGTTTTCGTTGGGGCAGGCGGTGTGTGGGGAGAAGCCCGCAGCTGGGTTTGTGTTTGGCGCCATAACTGCAACGCCTGCCACCCGGCTAGAGCCGTTTTTCAGCTTCATCATGATGGATCTGACAAACAGACAGGAGGCACGGGCAGAGGAAATGATACAGGTACAAATATGGGTCAGACATGGGTTTAAAATGTGGCTCAGGTTTCTTTCCTCGGGGTTAGATGGGAAGAATTAGCAGAGGTTACTTACTACACTTCTGTTACTGGGGTTTACTGCATTGTACTGATGATACTACTTGTCATCTGCTATTCCAACTAGAAAAAGGGTTTTCATAATTCAAAGGAGAGTTCAGAATTGTTGATCCATATTAGACTTAGTGTGTTGTTATCTAGCTATAACTATTTGAATGATAAAAAGTCAAAAATGAGTTAAAGCCAAATATGATATTTACAGTAAATCAGAAAAGGTTTAATGTTTCAACAGAAAGCAAGACTGTCTGCGTTCAGAGAGAGTTCCAATGTATATGGAAAAAACCCACAGCGCCTCTTAATCATTTCACTGAGGAAGTGCATTAAGTGACTGACACCAACAGCTGAGTACAGAGAGAACGTTTGATCTTCTGCAACAACTTTTAGTCAGTGAATTTCTGCTGTTTATCTTGAGATCATCACCAACTATTTTGGAACATTTGCTGCCAGGGACTTTCCAGAGCTGTACAGTTTGTACAGAATTACACACTTGATGTGTTTTTTAAAAATACACACTGTCTCTCCAACTGGACTTCCTCAACTGTATGTTATTTTATCACTGCATTTACACACACGTAAATAGCCAGATTACAGTCATGTAAAGGAGAAGCCTGGTTTCTGTAACTGGGGTAGAGAGTTAGAGAAGCTTGATTTGTATAGGCAGCTTTATCTTAGAGATCAGCATGCAGCATCTTTTCGCACTGTACAGTTAAAATCTATGAGCCAAGCTACTAAAATAAGTCATTACTCATCTGTTGCATGTAAATGTGGATTTACAGTAACAAGGTAACTTAAGTTCGTGTAAGCTTGTTCTATTATGCTTATTTAAGTGCATGTAAATGCAGTCAACATCTCCATGGTAAATGTGAGAACACGACCACAGTGACCTCTGCCTTCAGCTCCCTGTACTGTTTTATTGCACATAGCTGGTTACAATGCAGTGTGTTTGAACAAAGCCCTGTACCCTGCAGATATTCCTGGCGCAGGATGAGACATGGTAACTGTACCTGGTAAAGAGCGGGTAGTCTAGGATGACCATATAAGGAGGGTTGGGACCAGAGCGAAGGACCCAGTCCAGGTTTTCCTCTGACTCGAGCACATGGAGTACACCCACATTACCTGACAAAGAGGCTGAAGCCCAAAAGGGGAAATTAAATATTAGCATTTGTGATTTAAGATATAAAAGCTGTATTAGTTAAAACATCTTTGAGGCTTGTCTGTCCATGTGTCTCCACATTCTCTCCTTCACCGTAAAAGCTCTGGGATAAAGATTTCACTGTGGCAAAGGCAAAATTTTAATAATCAGGTTTAACCACAGAAAAAGTCTGTTTTATCCACATGTAGTGTGATTTCACCTTCCTTAGAAAATAATGTGTGAAAGCCACCCAACTAATTTCTGCTTGCAAAACCCTGGTTCCAGCAGACTGCATAATGTAAGCAACAAAAAAAAAGGACAGGATGGAGATGGTTTGAGGTCACACACACAAGTACAAGCATCCCAGATTCATCGTGGACAAGCTCAGCCTCATGATGAGCAATATGCATTATTACTTTGTTGGTTTACTTACACTGGCACCCTATTTGATGTGTTGCATTGAGAAGTCGCACACACGAGACAGTGTAATTGAGGTGCACATAAATCTTCTTTTCCACTGAATTACAGCTGATGCCTGCAAGAAAGAAGAAGCTCTGTAAGAACTACAAAAGGAGCATTTGATCATCAGAGGATTTATGTGATGAAGATAAGTTAATATAGAGAGAAGTGAAAATGAAAACACCCCACAGGTCTGGCTTGTTGCATTATGATGCAGGTTATGGTTGAACTTTTGTATTAAGCTGCATTAGCTTTTGCTAGGTGTACCTAATAAACTGAGGGTTGTGTGCACAGTATGGCTGTGAAAGGGATCCTTCTTCACCAGGAGTAATGTTTAACAATAATACTTTAAGTCGTTACATTTTGTTATCAAGTGACGTTTGCGAAACGTTAGGAGACGAACTTTTCTGTCAACCACTAACTTGGGATTTGAGATTTTCCATTAAAAATAATTTTATACAAAAGTACACAGAAGCAAAATCAAAAAAACTTGACCACTATAGCAGCTCAGCTATATGCCGAATTCACCAAGCCTCCCTAAATATTTCATAGTGACTTGACTTGTGCTTTTCCTGTTATGTGTGTTCGGTGACGATGGAATTTGTGTAAAACTAAACAACATTTTAATACATAGTCTGGCGTGAAGTTATAGAATTTAATCCCTCCGGGCGGCCGCAGTGAAGAATCACGAGCGGTCACGCTGATGCTGAGTTGGTCATACCTAGAGCCCTAATGAGTGACTACCTTAGAGAAGAGTAAAGGAAAATACAAAATAAAAGAAATTTGTGATTACGTATGAACTTAGTGTTGATGTAACTGTATCGAGAGTTGCTGTAACACCAAACTCCATTGTAAAAGTTGTATAAAAACCCGGCACTGGGGACAGAGGGGCAGCTCTTGCTAACGCTGACTAGCTTAGCATTCGGCTAGCTCACAGCACAAAGAAGTCAACCAAGCTAATCGTCTGGCCTCAAAAACAGTCTCCTGTCGTTATCAGATTAGTGTACAGGTACATTTAGCGTGCAGCAAAACAACTTACCTATGAAAAAACAACAAAATAGGAAATTAATACTCCATTTGTTCGACAGCAAATCCATCTTCCTGGTTTGAAAAGCAGAAAAACACAACAGGAAGTGTTGACATGGGAAACGTCCGGGTTCCGCTTTGGACTCTGCTCCCTGAAAAAAGGACGGATCCTGGTAAAATGGCACCTCTAGTTCTCGGCGACGGGGCAAATCAAGTTTCCTTCATTTTTTTTTTTAATTTTGATTGTTAAAGTAAAATACTTGTTTCCGTAATAAATTAATGTCAGGTCATATAGACAATTTACACTATTAAGCTTAATTAAAAAGAACTGAAGTCATGAAAAACTCAGGAGTGAATCATATCTGGACTCCATTTATGTCCATGATGACTCAGCCCTGTGTTGCACTTTGAATATTCCTTATACCACATTTATATAAGCAATAAAGCCACAGTGGCTCCAAACCACATTAGAAACACCACACTTTCAATTTCTGTTCACATGCTGCCATTTTTTATTTTAATTTTTTTTCCACTAGAGACACAGCAGTGCTGCTAGTTTTGAATTATACATTTCATACAAGTCAGAAAAGAGATGACCAGAGATTTACAGCTCTAATAAAGCCACAGCACAGAGATGACAGAGCAGGAGATACAAGAAGCTTTCTGCAGGACTGTTGGTGCATGGAATTAGATAGTGAAAAGGATTACAGAGGTTTAACATCATCGTGAGCAAACATACATGTCTCAACTTTAATAATGTGTGTCAACAACTGATTTATTTCCACGTGGTATTGTTTTGTTGAAGATATTCTCGTCTTGACCTCTTAACGGAACTGGAGTGGACTCACACGCAGACCGATAACATCCTTACCGATCTCGGTCACCTAGTACACACAAAAAAAAAAAAAAAAAGGTTACAAGAGGAAAACAGCAAATAATAAAATTGTTAACTATTTTCTCTTTTTGTTTGTTTTTCCATTTAATGGATACTGACAGTAACAAGTGGTGGAACCCTTAGTTTTTACAGTTACTGTGTTACTATGCGTTTTTATTCTTCTGTGTGTTTATCTCTATATTATAATGGTCCTGGCTGTACCGAGCTCTGACCTACCTGTGTGACCCTGCAGATCTGGCCTTTGTATGGAGGACAGTAGCAGGCTCCAGACAGAGGGCACTTCTCCACAGGGCGTCCGCGGTAGAGGGGGACAAAAGACGCAGCACACAGGTCAAATGGATTGTGGGGGTCGTAGTTGAGCTGGTGGGCGTCTGTCAAGTTCTTCTCACAAGCTGCCAAAATCTTGCGAGTCTAAATGGCGGAAATATTTAACATGAGATAAGAAAACTGTACTGTATTGTAGCTCTAAAACCAGAATGTTGTAAAAAATCCCAATCAATCAAACCACAGAAGTTGAACAACCAACCTGCTGTGCAACATCTGGCTTTGGCCCCAGCTCAAGCAGGCGCCGTGCAAATCCGGCGGCTGTCTTGAAGTTACGCAGCTTGAAGAAGAGGTTCAGAGCTGTGCGCAACACCAGCACCATGTGGACTGGCTGCAGATTACAGTGGGTGAAGTAAGCAGCCATCTGTAAGGAAAAAAATAACACACATTTATCAGAACATTTGGCTTAGGAATGAAACAGAAGTAACACAAACACACACTTTGGCAGGTTTTGGTTATTGTTAGTTTCCAGCAACAGAAACAACACAAATCTTTACCTCGCACAGCCTCTTCTGCTGTTCCAGTGTGTCTTTAGGCAACTTCTTTCTCTCCGTCTCCATGGTCAGACCCACTATGTACTCTCGGCAAATTGTGATCAGCTGCTGGGCCTGAAACACAAATCCCAGTCACACATCTGACCAATTCACATTTATTACAATAAAATTCCTGATAGGTGTGTGTCTGCATATGAACAACATTACAAGACTGCCTTATGCTGTATGAGAGATGACTGGCACTTTGCATTCAATCATACTCAATTTTTAGAAAACATGACCACATTAGCATGAGCAGCTGACAGCCTCATATATCCCTTTATGTCTAATGACTTTTTTTTTTTTTTTACAAAGCAGCTACATGCTCACCTCTGCAATCTCCTGCTTGTTGTCAACCACCAGCAGAGGTATTGACAGCAGGATGGCTCTAAAACGCTCCACAGCCTCCTCAAACCGCCCGGCTGTGGTCAGCTGGTAGCAATGCTGCAGGCGGGAAATGAGGTCGGAGAGACGCAGGCCCACTGCAGGGAGGCCCTGCTTCGCCCCGCAGTCCTAAAAAGTAAACAAATCATGTGTATAGCACTTACAAACAGAAAGATATGACCAGCTATGGTTAAAGTAACACATAAAAACAAGAGATGACAAATAGATGTACCTTCCAGTTCCTCTGGGGATGGCTGCGCAGGCAGGGCTGGGAAGGAAGCCCCAGGTAACAAGTACGGCCCCTGGACAGTGTCTGCATGAACAGAGACTTGTAGGGACCGAAGTTCACAACTCCTACCTGGTCGTGGAGCAGCTGTGGTAGAGGTGGGAAAACAGCAGATGTCAGTACAATGTGTGAACTAACATAACAACATAGTCATAAGAAATAATATCTAATTGTACACACTCTCATAGCAGTTTCGAAGGAGCCAGCCAGGATGTGGTCCACAGGCAGCTGTGAGTTGTTGCACCACATCTGGGTTGGGCTTGTGCCCTTTGTTGGTGGGACGAAGAAGCCATCCTCCGCTCCTCCTCCAGCACCAGCCGGCACATCCTGTGGATTGAGACAGAGATGAAGCTCCTTATGCTACAGTCTTAAAGGATTTAGAAACTGGTCAGCCTGATTCAGTCTCCTTAAACTGTCCATTCATTTATTTTAGGAGGAAATTAATTAGTTAATAAGTATTGCAGTGAAAATTTGACTGGAAACCTGACCAGAACTAAAAATAAATGAGTATTTGTCTTGTATGTAACATTAATCCTAATTTATTGGTGGTAAAATGCTGCTCACCAGCTCTGGAGGAAGGTCCAGGTCTTCTTCCACCTCCCAGCCTCCTCCTTCATCTTTCACCACTCCTTCATCTCCCAATCCTTCCTGGGCATCCATGAAGCCATCTGAGACACACACAGCAAAGATAATTTATACATTATTATTAATGATACTTATTAAAGTGTTGCATTATTTATAACGTGGTCCAGTCTGTTCACTGAATGTTAATATACTTTATATTTTAGTTTCATTTACCATCATCCAGCTGAAGCTCTGCATCGTCTCCCCAGCCCTCACCTCCTGAAGCATCCATGTCCAGGTCGGCAGCCATCTGACCTGCCTTCCCTACCATCAAAAACCATGGTTCAGGTTATGGTAAAGTCAACGACCAAAGACTTCCACAGCTTACGCAAGTAATTTTGTTTCAACACACAGCACACTGTAGGATATTAGGAGAGTGATTACTTATGGCACATGTATATGTGCATTTGTTTAGGCTGATCTCTCACCCTTTGCTGCAATGGCTCCCTCAAAGAAGCCCTTTGATACAGTGAGTAAAGGCCAGTTGGTATCCAGAGGGTTAATGGGTGGAGGGGGCTGCAGCAGCTGTGCATTGGGATCAACCTCTGGCACCTACAAGACACAACACCAAGTTTATATTATTGAAAGTACTACTGAATGGACTTCTGTTTCGGGCTGCTTGCTGTGTGTCAATGCTGTGTATCTGAAAATACAAACACACACCGTCTCCTTTTCCAAGTCAAAGGTCTCCTTTAGCGCCTCTGCTTCTTCATCCAGTCCATGTGTGGCTGCAGTCAGGTAAGCCAGAGACTCTGTAAACATGCACACAAATAGTTTCCCATGTCAGCTTACTGGATTCTTTCTTCTTGGTGAAAATTAGATAAGAAACGATAAGGTAAACAGAAGCATGCAAATAACTGAGCTTCGTCATATGTGCAGGATTATGCAGGTTGTAAGTGAATATGTAACAAGTGACAACTGAACTCACTCTGCCCACAGTTCTTCAAGATGCGAACCCTCTCACTGACGTCTCCCAGGTAGAGAGCTGCTTGGTAGTGACCGCTCATGTCCTTTCTGATCTCAGCTACAGATACACAGATAGAGATACCATATAATAACTGACACTTAAGACACACAAATCCTCACAGAATGACCGCACTGAGTCTTGAACTACAGTCTCCTTCACGTACCGATCTTCATCATCTTGCGCAGTTTGGCCAGGTTGCCAGTGATGAGGTAGAGGAAGGTGAGCTTGTCAAAGTTCTTGGTCCTCTGGTAGCACATTTCCACAACCTGGTGGTGACCCTGCAGCAGTGCCGCCTCACCCAGACGCTCCCAGCAGCTGCGCTCATCCAGGGCCTTGGCTGCCTCCAGCGCCACCTGAAGTGTGGAGAAAAAGAATCATTTACCAGTGTACTTAAACTAGGATATCATGAAAAAGCAGTAGGCAGACAGCAGAGAGAAAGAACAAACTAGAGTGTGTCTATATTATTACAAGGGTCACTACAGTGGTAGCAACTGGTCTGTACAGAAAAAAAACGATACAGAACTACAATAAAAAGTGTATCTGGTAAATTAAGAACAGAGTCCTGATTATAAAGCCTGTATGACAGTAGCTCACCTCGATGTTGCCACACTCCAGAGCCAAGCTAAAGCGTGTCTTCTCATCTTTGACAAAGTGCAGCGCCACCTCAGGGTAGCCCTTCTTCTGCAGGTAGGCAATGATGGACTGACCTACTAGCTTGGCATTGCGCACCATGTGGAGCACCTAGAAGGGAAGTTAAAGCAATGTTAGAGGCTCACAATCACACATTAAGTGTTTTCTTCTTTTCTTCTCATGCAGAGACACAGGCAAAGTATATTCCAAACACACATTCAATAAATAAATAGACAAATAAATTATTGTTAATTATTAAGTACCCACCTCATCATATTTACGGTTCACCAGAGCCAGTTTGAAGCGGTACTCAGTGGGGTCGATGGTGAGGACACGTGGCCTGCACTCCCTGTCCAGGCAGTAAACACTATTACCTCTCACTCGGGTCACATAGATGGGCAGATCCAAGGTCCTGATGATGCCATGATCACTGAAGGGACACAATAAAAGCACAAGGTATGAAGTAACTGTTGGTAATGACACCTAAACCAGCCTTCCAGAACACATATTACATATTGTAGAACATTATAAATTGGTTTCCAAAAATGATACTGGTGCCACAAGTTCTCACTCTGTTCTACAGATCTAGTTTGCTGATCGGGATTACACTAACTGCATGTAGCTGCTGCTTTGGCCATTTGCCTGCTTGTGTCGGGATCTATGTTAAGTCTATGTGAAATAGCATTCAGCAGCACATACCCAGAGGTTAGGGCATATTTGATGTGGTTGGAGGTGGTGTAGATGAAGACCCCACTCTCGTCCCAGGCTCCACTCTTCACTCTGATGTTCTCGTGAATGTTGCACAGACTCTCCAGCTTACGGTTGCAAATCATGATGGCTGCCGGACAAAAAAAAAAAAAAAAAAAAAAAAAAGAGAGATTTATAGTAAGGTTTACTTTAAAAAAAATATTAAGCAAATTAATATTTGCAGTCTTGTGTTTTCTGCAGTTGTTCAAACTAGTAAACCCATCATTCTACTTGGACTTTAAACATACTGATGCATGTAGAGTAATGAAGAATGTCTGCTTTGCTGTATTATTGGTGAGTTTTAGTGGTTTGTCAGTAGATAACAAAACCATCACACTATCTAGAAAAAACATTTTTCCAGCCTTATGACAAGCTTCAAATCACTGCAGGTGCCGTGTTATTCTCATGCTGTCCCAAACAGGACTTATGCTTCAGTAACCTACAAATGTTCCAGAGGCTTAGCACTCGCACATGTTGACAGATAGTAGATAAAGTTGTTTTGTATGTACCTGCATATATCCACCTAATCTACTCACCGTGTTTAGCCAGCAGAGCCACGTGGCTGGTGTCGGCGCTCCACACCACATACTTGACCTTGGCGATCTTGACGGTGGACAGAGAGCGTTTCTGCTGCACGTCAAACAGCGTGACGCCATCAGCGTCGCGCAGCAGCAGTGAACCTGTTCCAGCGTAGAAGATTTCCTCGCAGCTCGGCACCTGAACTTTCTTCACAATTTCATTCTTGAGGTTCTTGATCAGCAACTGCAAAGAGAAGTAAATTGTTATTGAAAGAGATGACATCAACTGTACTACTAGTATTAATAGTACTACTAGTATTATTATAATAATAATGATAAGCACTTAACATTTATATTTGTTTTAGCATAATGCTCATTAATTTAGCTCATTACTTAATTTGGCCTAGTATTGATTTTAAAACTCTTTCAGAGCTTGGACTTAATTTGAATTATTAATGAATTTCCCTTGTTCCACCTTCCATTGATTGAACATACAGACAAAGACTATTGTTCACAAATAATTATATCAAAATTTGTAGGGCGGAACATTTTCTCACTACAATTTCCTACTTTGTAATTTGACTTACAGAGTGCATTCGGTCCAGAACAGCAAATCTGTTCCTGGCAACCCAAACTGCTGTCAGACCAGAGGACCTTTTTCCTTCTGGTGCTGAAAAAGAGCAGAATCTGTGTTACTTTAGTCACAGCTATGCTATATTTAAAGAGGTAAAACCTTTAAAAGGGTAAACTTCCTGGTAATTAATCAACTTGCAGCGCTATAAACTTAAAGCAGTGAAGCACAATTGACTTGACATTGGCTCTACAAAGACACAATATGCATGATGAAACAAACTGGTAAGCAGTCTAGAGAGGTTTTCTTTACCATCAGGATTCTGAGAGTCACTTTCTTTGGGTATAGAGTACAGGTCATAGGTGCTATTCTCCAGGTTTGTCGCCCTCTGCGGGATGTAAAGAGCATTACATGAAAAACATGGAACTCTTAAGTGTCTGTATACAGTGAGGGATTAGAGTGTGAGTGTGTTTATATTGATAAATACTAACAGTGCAGAGCAGGACAGCGTTCTCAGCAGGGTTGTAAGACATACTGAACACAGGGAACTTAGACCCACTAGGACAAAATAATAAAACACATGTTAAACCCACATCAACAAAACACTTCAGAATGAGAAAGTTTCACTGCCAATCACAACTACTAGAAAGTGCCTACCTGCGCAGCTGCATTACAGCAGTGTCCTTGCTGCTGTTGAAGTCCAACTGGCGAAGAAAACGGTCCTTGACATAGTACAGCATGTTTCCGTGCACTGCGTATGCTGGACGCTCTCTCTCTAGCTTGAACACAATCATGCCACTGTCATGACCTGGAGGATACAAAACAAAACAAATATTAACATAAATATTGTTTTCTTGTGAGAAAGTAACATCTGTGCTAATCAATTGTGCCAATTTGAGACAGGACAATGTGACAACAGGGTTTTTTTCATAATCTTAAAGGCAAGAGGATCCAGACCCACCAGCAGCAAAAAGGTTGAGGTTTGGATGAGCCCCAAGCACCCAGAAACGATCATGGTCCCGGCGGAAGGTCTGCACACCGGTCCTCTTGGACATATCCCACACCCGGATGCTCTTGTCCTCAGAGTTGGACAGGATGAGCTCCTGGCGTGGGTGGAAGACGGCACAGGACACGTTGTTGTAGTGCCCACGGCAAGTATCCAACTCCCATGCCTTGGATTCTGGACCAAGGAAGAAAGATATGTTAGACGAAGAAGAAGAAAAAAAAAAAAAAAAAAGAGACAGAAATGCACAATGTACATGGAATAAGAAAATATAAAAAGTACATAAAAAAATCCTACAGTATAAAATTTATTTCAAAAATATAGATTCTATACTGTAGAGTCATAATAGGAAGTAAACAACCAAGAAATGATATAACTATAATAATTACAATAATTACTTTTCCTGTGCGAAAAGCACTTCTATTACTTTTCGACACAGCTTCTATTGCGCTGCGCATCAGCTTTCTAGCCGCTGCCACATATGCAGTCTGAACTATGTCCGGAGAATCAGGGCAAGATTGACGTTTGCACTTCACATGCAGCTCACCCAGGTGGGGCATGTGTGAAAGCATCCTGTGTCTTCTTATGTTACTCACCATTCATTCTCCAGATCTTGACCTGCCTGTCATCAGCACCAGACACGATGAGAGGCATACTGGGGTGGAAGGCTGCCCAGTTGACCCCCCGGTCGTGACCCTAGACACAGAAACACAACGTCAAGCCACTAGCACTTAGCAGGAGGAATATTTACTGATGACTAGAACACTAAATTGCTGCCTCTACTAGACAGCATTTACTGAAAGATCCTAAATAACAGGAAATGGATATTACAGAATCTGTAAGATACAGAAATGTCAACCACTGGTTCTGATACTAAAATAAATTTATGTGGTGGGGGTTTTAACAGTTACATTCCCGTCAGTGTTTGCTGCAGGTTCTGCACGCTAACTCAACCATACATACAAATGTTGCCGCTCACCTCAAGGACATGTTTCACAACAGCATCTGAGGCACCAAACAAGTCAACACCAGTGATGCTGCGCACCTCTGTCTCCACAGCCCCTGGAGACAGGTTCTTCTTCCTCAGACCTGGAACCGATATTTACAGCATCGCGTGCAAGAGGAAGCCATGTTCATGTTACACAGGGCATAACCACAGTACAGGAGAGGAAGAAAAACATGAGAAGTAAGATACACATTATTGAAATCAAACACAGAACAACATAAAGGGAGAAAAAAGGCACACAAGGGGAATTATAAGGAAGGCAAACTGCTGGACTACTGAACACACACACAGCGTTGAAACACACCAACACAACCTCTGTTCTCTCCCATTACCTTCCAACTTGAGTCTAGTAACAATCAAGGCCGTGGGACTGTTGAGTGTTAATGAATCACTGCCACACAGATGAAAAAATTACAATTCCTCAAGAACTGATTGGACAGCAGAGCAAGATTAGTGATTATCCCCCAGACTCAAATCAGAAAAGGAAAAAAAATAATCAGCGAGAAAACACAGGTTGTACTTGTGATTCCTGCTTGGTAAAATATTGTGGTGAACAGACAGCTCAGCAGCATGAAGCGATGACACAGGAAAAGAAACGACACTAGGAACCCATGTGCAACTGTGGATGTTTCCAGGGAGACTATGGGAAAAGGAGGACACAGAAGCATGTGGACTTGGCTGATGAGGATGAGGTGGGTGGTTTTGTAAAGGCGTGCTCTGATGGAGCGTTGAATGTCAGGAAAATGAGTTTTGGAGTTTGGCTTGGTTGGTGGCTGTTCATGTGAGTGTTTGAGTCACATGCAGAATAAACCAATTCTGACATATCACAGTTAAGGGTTAGGAATGAAGTTGAGTACTGCTGTGAATATAGCTACAAGAAATATAAAAGCTGTTTTATATTTCATGTTATATTTTGAGTAGTAGAACCAGTCATGCAAATATCATGCCAAGGGTAGTATAACAATATTTAGTTTAAGTACTGAAGAGGTTTACGTGTGTAAAACGTAAAAACTAGTTAGTGTTTATAAGGCGAGTCAAGCTAATAGTAAAAATAACAGTATGCAAAGCAGCACAGCCTACTAATAATGCAAGTGCAAAGTGACCCTTCCTTTAAGACTAAATGGAGG
Source organism: Helostoma temminkii (assembly GCA_900302695.1). NCBI lineage: Eukaryota > Metazoa > Chordata > Actinopteri > Anabantiformes > Helostomatidae > Helostoma > Helostoma temminkii. The sequence goes on from OMLM01008208.1 coordinate 84,358, forward strand.
CTGTGCATGTAACATGGAGAGTAAAGGATGAAACCGCACACTGGGGGCACATCACACAGTTATTATGGCCAGTCAGTCACCACTGTGATGTCGTCTGATCATGCTCAATCATAGAAAATGTGAATGCACACAAAGTTACAGATCAACATCTTATGCATGTCCATGTGTAAGAAAGAAAGTGATAGGAGGCATGAGCAAATTAATGGTTTAGTTCATGAGAGAAAACAGACTAAAGGACAAAGCAGAAAAGACAACACACATTTTAGGAGCATGCAGAGACACAAAACACCTCTCCAATGACCAATGCGTGTCTTTAACTACATCTTGTGCTATTCTGCTCTTTCTACATTAAGAAGGCTTATTTACAGAGCAACATTTCACTCAGTTATACCTCACTATAAATATGCTCTACTATGCTTTGGAGAAGTGTTTGTGCAAACAGCCCACAGAGATCTGTCCTCTACAAGAAGCAGAGGAAGAAGAGGAGATTCAGGACTTGATGTTACTGATGTCCATGTTCTACTTCTTCTTCATACTTTGTAATACTCCACCCCCACCCCTTCAACCTAGCCCACTATCCTCTGGTCCACTGTCCCCAGTCCCTCACCGGAGATATCCCACACTCGCACAGTCTGGTCCAGACTGGCTGACACCACGAGGTCCTCAGAAGGATGGAACTGGGCGCACATCACATAGTGATTATGGCCAGTCAGCACACTGCAGGACAGAGAAGAAAGAAAGGGATATGCTCAAAAATTGTAGAACACGTCATCTTAATATTTAAATTTTAACTGGGGGAATTTACTATGCGTCTTACCAGACGCAGGTCCTAGACTGCCAGTTCCAGATGCGAATGGTCTGGTCATCTGAGGCGCTCAGAATCCATGGGTACTCCTACAGGAAAAATTATGTCATTCATTTGATACTAGCAAGATGCTGACTATATACTGTGAAACAAGTGACAACAAAAGGTTAAAAAACCAAAAACAAAAAAACAACTGATGAATTTTCTACTGGCAGAAAAACCCACGTGGTGAAAGAAGGTGGTTCTGATGTAATCAAGGTGACCAAGGAGGGTGAAGAGGCAGCGTCTCAGCTTGTAGTTCCACACCTAGTCCAAACAGAAATACTTTATTAGCATACATTTGTATAAGACTTGATGAAATCTATTAATCTAAGGAATGGATGATATATGCTTTAATCCAGTGCTATGAAATATCATCATTTTAATGAAGGCTCTCCTTTTTAAATGGTAATTAACTCAGAGCCAGTCAGTCACTGCTTCATACAGCATACAGTTGTTCCTCATGACTAAATGTTTGCTCTGGTTATTCTGCCTCATTGTGAATGTGAACAGTAACTGAATCTAATCACTAAGCTTTACACTTACTATATAAAGATTCATTGTTATTTTCTAGATTTTGCCAGTGTATAATTTTTGCACTACTGTTGTCTAAGAGTACTGGCACTGCATACAAACAAAACAAAACAAAAACAAAAACCATCGCCTCACCTTGATCTTATAATCGTCTCCTCCAGACACAAACAGAGGCTGCTGTTTGTGAAAATCGATTCCTCTGACGGGACCTGTGAGCGAAGACACGTCAAATAAGCTACAACACGTAGCCACCATGAACACACAGCTGATGTAGAAATCATATTAAAGCACATCGGCCATTTCTCTGCCTTACCATCATGCTCGTCAAACTTGTCAATCAGTGTGCACATCCGATAGTCCCATAGTTGGATGACTCCGTTGTGCAAACTTGCAAGTACCCATGGCCTCTTGGGATGGAAACTTAGGCCTGAGATGTAAAACAGTTGCTCAAGAATCTCATAAAAGCACCAACAAACACGTAAAACTCCGTCGACGAGAAGTGACTGAATGAAGTTAATTGTATTTACTGTTATAGCGTCAACTACCGGTATAGTTTGTTACGCTAGCTAGCTTAAATTGCTGAAGTCAGTCAGAAGGGTTTAATTAAACACTACTACATAACAACACAACATGGGGCATGTATGATTTACAATAAGCGTTTATGACACATAAACATTAAATGTGTTTTCTAACAGACCAATTAAAACAGATACATAAAAGAGTCGGATAGCGCTAGCCAGCTACCGTTAGCTCCTATGCTAACTGCAGATGACAATCACTTACCTTTAACACGGGCCGACTTGGTTTCAAATTTAGTGAGCATCGTCACTGGACAATCGATCGGGCTGTAACTGTACTGCTGTAGCAAAACACAACTACACAAGAAGCATAAAATTCATTAAAAAAATCAAGAGAAGTTGATTCAAGCGGCCTGATCGCCTTCGCCCATTTAGCTGATTCTCCTTTTTCCTGACACGTAGTCTGTTCTGTCTTCCGGTTGTGAACAATAAAGTTGTGAGTGAAACGTTGACGCAGAAAGCTCCACGGCGACGGCGGATAGAAATAAGACACATAGAACTGTTCCGACAAGCGCCCCAATAAGTACATGATGTCATAACTAATCTAAGTGTCGTTTTTCTACTTTACCAGGCCGCTCTACTGTTTACAGCGACCTGACCGTTTACAGTTTGGCCTAAATGTTTAAACGTATTTCCAGAAAATGTGGCTCAGTTTCTAAAAATTCTTAAACACACGATGCAAAGTGTTTGACTACTTTGTCAAAATTCCACAAATCCTTTGCAAAATGAAACTCAGCACTCCAAACTATTGATTAAACACTGAGGTGATCAATTAAAAACTTAAAATGTGCACGTCATCTGCCATGATCTGCCAAACTGTGATTTTTTTAATATTTGAGTGAGACAGGTGGAATTGTGCTGAGTCTAGCAGTTTGGAGTCAAGTTGTTGATTTATGAGCTATACGTTTCCACATTATACAGTGCTGTGAAAAAAAAATTCAGATCATCAGACAAATTTTTATATTACACAAAGGTAAATACAAAATGCAGTTTTTAAATGATGATCATTTATTAAAGGAAAGCAGCTCTACACACCTGGCACTCCTGAGTTTAATTTCACTTGTCACACCTGATTACTGCCAGACCTGTTGAGTCAAAAAATCACTTTAATAAGTTGTGACAAACTGAAAACTACAATTAAAAAAGCAATTATTCCCAAAAGGAGAATAGTGGAGTGGCTGGCCTACCAAAACTACTCTAAGAGCACAACGAGGAACTGGATGACAGAAAATCCTGAAGGAGAATGTCCGTCCATGTTCAGACTTAAATCCAACTGAGATGCAGTGGCATGACGTTAAACAAACTGTTCATGCTCAAAAACCCTCCAATTTTGTGCGCTATCTAAATTTTAGATAATGCTCTCCTATCTCAACTTGAGTAAACATTTAAGTAATACTTCTACTTGTACTGAAGTACTTGCACTTTTAATTGGCACTCCCGCAAACAGACATTTCTGAAAATAAGTGAAATGATGACAACAAATATAACAATAACAATTTAATATTGCTGATATAATGCTGTATCGTATCATATACACACATGTAGATCAGTTCCTCACAACCTAAACATATTGCTGCGATGATACCATATTTTTGGATCATATAAGGCATTTATGACACAACCTGACCTCTTTAAAGTGCACAAAGGGAATAAAGTCTAAAGAGGTAAATACTTTATCACTCCTTTGATAAAAACAGGACCAGGAGATATGGTGAAGAAGAAGCACAACAGTACAAAATGGAAAACTTTAGTCAGAGACAAGCACTTGAACATTACCCAAATACATCTTATGCCATTCACTACATCTAATGTAAAACCAAAAACTAATAATTCACAACAACAAACATTAATTTGCAATATATCATTTTATTTCATGTATTTACAAAACAACATAGTGTCAAATAACAGACTGAAACAGTGCTGTGGGCATGTTTGTGTTGGCCCTGAGAGTTTAACAGATCACAAGTCCCATTGTGGAATAAACCACAGGGCTTTGTGGACCTCCAGAGCAGCCTCCCTTCTGCTGTGTTTGATGTAAAACTGATCTCTGTTCAGTGCATGGCTGACTGAATCCCCTTCATTATATAGTTACTGATGAGCTGATGGTCATGAGATTTCTAGATCTCTCTGCAGCAGCTGGTGAAAATTGGCCACAGCAGTAAACAAACCCACGAACCACAGCCAAAATGTGCAAGCATCAGCCTTTTGATGTCTAATCAGTGCATCAGCATCGGTTATAGACATGTTCTTTTCTCATGTGACACCATGCCGTCTTCAGTACTCCGCCTGTCAACCTTTCTAGAAATAACAATGGGCACAGGACACAAGTTCACGCTGTGAAGTGGTAAAAACTACCGAATACCACTTCTTTCGCAGCAGGGACTCCACACTGAAGAAAACATCACTCTGAATTTTAAAACAATGGGAATCACAAGGGAAGCACTCTGCAGTTACTCTACACTGTAATGATCACTGTAATCACAGTACAACCATCTCAATCACTTCAAATCAATACCGGGAATGGGTAATAACACTTGAGGAATTGGTTAAATTAACTGGTGCAATTACACAAGTGCTGGTACCAACCTTTACAATTCGCTCTAGTCTTTTAAATTCTTTTAAATAATTAGTTTTTACAGTTTCTTACATGTTAATAAATTGTTAACTCGTTAAGTCAAACCCTGCTGTAGTCTGTTGTGTGTGTTTAATTAAATATATCGGGGAAAAAAAACATCACTAACTTGAAGAAAACCTTTGACGATGTTGAAAATTCACACTTTAAAACAATAATCTGAAGTGCTCAGATGAATAGCACAAATCATCACTGAGACCTTAAACCACTTGAAGACATCTTGCCAAGGCACTATTTATACCCGTGAAGTGGTTTGATCGTTTTTACCATGAGGCTAAGCAGTATGAAATAAAACACTAAGGAAAACGGCAGTGGTATTTTCTTTTTAGAGGAATGCTGCTAAAACTAAACCATGAAGGATCTGTGACAGCTGCTGAAAACGTAATGCAGAGATGTTGAAATATTCTGATTAGTGCCTTCAGTGATTTTACAGAGAAGAGTGTGTGTGTTGGTGTGTGGCTCCTGTTGGTTTTCGTGCTTTCTCCTGTTGTTCCTGCCATCCACACACTTTCTGAGGAAGTGTTGACGGTTTGGTCACACTCCTGCTTGACTTTTGCTTCACACTCTGTCATCCCTCCCTCGCTTCTTCTTTATTGCTGATGCACACACAGTGCCCCTCTGGCTCAAGTGCCTTTGGTGGACCACACTGCTACCTCCTCACATGATGGAGCACTGCTCTGCCGCTCCTGACCCAGATGCTCCTGGGAGATTGAGTGAATCCATGTCAAAGTTAAAGCCTGGGGGCTGGAGGTAGGAAAAAGGGAGGAAGATAGTGTCACGTTTAAACTAAAGTTACACTAATGACAACACATTATACGCACAAAAATAACAACAATAACATAATGGAGAAATCTATACACTCTGAAGTCAACAGTAGGGATGTCATGACAATTGTTCACATCCAAAAAGTATATACCCGTTATGGCTTGGCTGGTGGGTGAGCCCCGAAACTGTTTTGCCTGCAATATGATTCTCTTCTAGTCACGTACAGTTTGTCTCTGGACATTTTCTCTAACTCCTCAGTGTTTGATGGAGTTTTTGCAGCTGTTGTCCCGCTGCTGGTATTGTTTGTAATGTATTGTATTGTAATGTGTGTTATGCTAACAGTTAGCATAAAATATACAGTGGTGTGAAAAAGTGTTTGCCCCCTCCCTGATTTCTTAGTTTTTTGCATGTTTGCCACACTTTAATGTTTCAGATCAAACAGATTTAAATATTAGTCAAATATAACAAGTAAAAACAACATGCAGTTTGTGCATTAAGGCATTTATTATAAAGGGAAAACAAAATCCCAAACTCCATGGCCCTGTGTAAAAAAAGTGTTTGCCCCCTAAACCTAATAACTGGTTGGGCCACCCCCAGCAGCAACAACTGCAATCAGGCATTTGTGATAACTTGCAATGAGTCTGTTGCAGCGCTGTGGAGGAATTTTGGTCCAAACATCTTTGCAGCGTTGTTGTAATTCAGCAACATTGTAGGGTTTTAGAGCATGCACTGCCTTTTTAAGGTCATGCCACAGCATTTCAATAGGATTCAGGTCAGGACTCTGACTTGGCTACTCCAAAGTCTTCATTTTGTTTTTCCTTCAGCCATTAAGAGGTGGACTAGGTGTGTTTTAGATCATTGTCCTGCTGCAGAACCCAAATTCGCTTTAGCTTGAGGTCATGAACAGGTGGCTGGACATTCTTCTTCAGGATTCTTTGGTAGACGGCAGAATTCATGGTTACATTTATCAAGTCTTCCAGGTCCTGAAGCAGCAAAACAGATCATCATACTACCACCACCATATTTTACTGTTAGTACGATGTTCTTTTTCAGTGTTACTTTTTTCTTGTATGAGGTGTTGCTGTGCTCTTGGGGTAATTTTGGTTGGACGGCCACTCCTGGGAAGGTTCTCCACTGTTCCATGTTTTTGCCATTTGTGGATAATGGCTCTCACTGTGGTTTGCTGCAGTCCGAAAGCTTTAGAAATGACTTTTCCAGACTGATAGATCTCAATTACTTTCTTTCTCATTTAGTTCTGAATTTCTTTGGATCTCGACATAATGTCTAGCTTTTGATGATCTTTTGGTCTACTTCACTTTGTCAGGCAGGTGCTATTTAGGAGATTTCTTGATTGCAAACAGGTGTGGCAACAATCAGGCCTGGGTGTGACTAGAGTAATTGAACTCAGGTGTGATAAACCAGAGTTTTATTAGGGGGCAAACACTTTTTCACACAGGGCCATGTAGTTTTGGATTTTGTTTTCCCTTAATAATATAAACCTTCATTTAAAAACTTGTGTTATCTTTGACTAATATTTAGTTTAAATTTGTTTGATGATCTGAAACATTAAAGTGTGCAAAAAACTAAGAAATCAGGAAGGGGGCAAACACTTTTTCATACCACTGTATTTTTTTTACTGACATGGCTTTAAAACATGTTTAGTCTGTTTTCGTCAAAGCATCATTTTCCACCAAGACCGAGCAGAAACGTAGAGTTTCTGGCTTTTTGCCAACTTTTAGATTTCAGTTCTCTGTGGATATTTGTGGGTTTTCCATGGGAAACGAGGATTCCTACTTAAATTAGTACTAAACAAACAGAAAATGATAATATTTGCGTTTTTTGTTGTTGTTAAATCTATATTAGTCTTGATGATTAATTAGTTTGTGTGTTTAACACTAGAGGTCAACAGATGCATGGAATTTGTCAGAATCAGAATTGGCCTATAAGTTCAGTGTGGCAAACACATGGACTACAAACGCCACGTGGCTAATTTACATATCGCGATCTGAGCACATTGCTATTTAACATAAGCACATGACTAATTAGCATTCCATGCAAACACACATTAAACCCATTTTCATTTTCCTGGACATATCATACACAAGTCCAAAAAATGTTAGCCAAAAAAATACACAACAGTGGCTTATATAACATTTTAACACAAATCAGATCACATACCAATAAGGTCCCTGCTGTCAGGTAGACTTATGAAGCATCCTCTACTTATTCCAGTGTTTTTGTTTTGTTATTTTTTGATATTGGGGGGG
>OMLM01008208.1:104335-133608 GCA_900302695.1 Helostoma temminkii
CAGTTGTATTCAGATATCACATTCAAAAGAATTGTCACGATTCCTGCACTGGTCTCCTGTTTTGCTCTTTTTCAGTCAATCACTGTGATCTGTCTCACCTGTTTTCACTTCTTTTTATTCTGTTCCTCCTCACACTCCAGGTTCCAGTTCTGCACTGTTAATAACCTTATTCATCCTGTCTGATTGCTCCCTGAGTCCACAGCTTAACCTGACAGAACGAACCGACCACCATGGACCCAGCTGTCAGAGCCAGGGAGGGTAAGATGATTGTATGGACAGTTCAACAGCTTCACACCACAGCAGTAAAATCATTGGATATGGTTTAAAACTTTCCGCCCTGGACTCCATAGAAAAGATTTTCTGGCTGTTCGACCTGCCTGGTGCACCACAACTAGTAGCAGATATAACCTCACTCAGACATAAAATACAGGAAAAAGAAACCTCTCAGGACACCCCCCTGCTTCGCCACTTAACCAGTCTGTTCCCAGTCTAGCATCGGGTCTACTGGTGTCTCAGAGAACTTACCCAACCTATCAGAACCACACCTGCCTGCCACACACCCAATCCCCATACAGGTTGCCATATATACCACACAGTACAACTAACATACAGTATTTTGTGACTATAGAAATAAAATCTAAGCTAATGCTAATCATTTCACTCTACATCTGAGTGAGATCACTAATCTTTCATGAATCAAGCTGCAGAACATTTCCACTGACACATTAATCTGTCAGGCTCTGAAAAAAAGAGTGTGCTGTCGAGGAAAACGTTTATGCTTTTCACCACATGATGGCAACAAATGCACAAGTTGTTTAGTCTGTTTCTTCCTCTCATCACATAAACTTGACAGTCAGCAGCTCTTCCTGTGTGTAGCATTGATCCATCCTTATTTGTTATCCATTCAACTCTACTGTTTCACAGTCTCTCTAATGTCTGTGAAGTGAAGCTGCTTAGATAAGTACTGAAACATTTACGAAAGAAGTTCAGCTGCCGGGACCCAATTCTAGTGCTCTGTCTGAACTACTTAAAGCTTTTTTAAATATAAAATATCAGGATTCAGCAAATTGTCTCTGCTTTACTATATGTAACTATAATATAGTTAAGTTAGTTAAGAGACTCAGATCGAGACTAAAATACCAACATCTAAAACGTGGGCCTTCCTCACTGAGCCATCATCATTAACATTTGAAAAAAAAACAGGGTGGATGATTCTGAAAAGGTGTTTTACAGTGGACAAGGAAACTAGACATTTCCAAACCCTGACACAAGACTGAGGACTGTAGATGCCACATGTCTACACTTGTTTTTGCTTTTCATTGAGTACTTTGACACATAATGCAATTAGGTAGGTAGTATTCAGCTGGTCGACCAGTTGTATTATGAGTGACATTCAAGTCAGTATGTGATGAGATGAGGTACTGTAACACTCTGTCACTTGTCACTAGAGAAGGTCATTATGTTTTTTTACATGTGAACAGCAATTTCAGATTTACAGTAGACCACAGTATGGCTAATATTAGCCACTTCATTCATTTCACAGTGACACAATCAGATACAAAATAATGCAGGATTGTCTGGCAAAACATCCATGAATAAACAGAGAAATGTATTACCTCATGTCTGGTGTGAATAGAAGTGTCTTCCAAAAACATATAAAAGGGCAAAACTGGTTCTACCTGTTCCATATTGGCCACACTCTAAGGTACAGTAAGGTACCTGCTGTTATACAGATGGTTGAATTTTAATAATTCCATAACTTTGCTCATGCATGCTGGTTGCTGGTTTGGGCTTCCCTGATGCTGGCTGGATGTCAGTATATGGTTCAACATTAACAGATGTGCATGTTACCCATGCTGTGTCCACTAATGCAGCCTCATACCATAACAGGCTTTTGAACTTTGTGCCGATAAGAAGCAGCAATAAATTAGAAATTACAACTCACAACTTTTTACCTTCACATGGAACAGTTATAATCTCTACTGGTGCAGCCATGAACCATGTTCACTGACACTGGTTTTCAGAAGTGTCCTCAAACCTGTGCAGTAATTTCCACTCTTTTTATTACAATGCCACCCGAGGCCCTGAAGATAACAGCTGTTCAAGATCTGTCTCGTCCTTTGAGATTTAACAGATTGTCTGTATCTTTAAATTACTGTATGTCATCAACCACAGATGATAAAATCTCCAGATTGTTCCGGATTTTACACTGAAGTTGTTGAGCTACAAGCCCATATAGTCTTTAACAAAGTGGTGAACAAAAATCTCAAAAACTCTGGTGCCGGCCCTGCTGGAAGCATTTTTTCCTCTCCCCAGCTTGACTGCAACATCTTGAGATCAGTCCAGGATCTAAGGCCTGCCCACACAACCCCAAGAGAATGACAGGGAGAGTTAAACAAGCCCGAGTTAAACGACAGCGTAACATGCGCCTAAATGATTGTGAGAACTGGAGGAGGGCGAAGAAGGAGGACGGAGAGGAGGGGAGGGGAGAAGAGGGGGATAAGGAGCTGGACTGAGACAGAGAGAGCTAGAGAGAGAGTGTTTATTTAAGTTTTTCGTCTCCTGACTCAGACAGAGAGCAGACTACAGAGGATAATGAGAAACAGATCTTTGGTAGAGAGGAAGGAGGGAGGGACGGGAGACTTAAGAAAAGGAGCAATAAGGGGGAGTTGGTGGGGAAAAAGGGGGAAGGAGGATTGGGGTAAAAAAGAAAAGAGGAAGAAGAAAGGGGGAGGAGAGGGAAGAGTGACGGTCAAAAAAAGTGGGGGGGCTGTCACGTTCAGCCACAGGAAACAGGCCCTCAGCTGACAGTTAACATCACGGTCCTGGTGGCTGAGCAGCCGAGCGACTGTGGCAGGTTTTAGAGACTGTGAGACACTTTAACATGAGTCCTGCTCATGATTGGAATAACAATCTTTGTTTTGGGCTTAAATGTGTGAAACAGTTGTTGATGATGAGGATAACACAGAGGTAACTGTAGTGGTGAAACACCAGGAAAATTCTGACATATGATGTAACTGGCAAATAAAAGTTTGCAGAGTATGGGTCTACTATGTACATGAGAAGTGAGATGACTAGAAGATAAAACTCCGGAGTGTGTGAGGAAGGAGGAGAGGAGGGAGAGTGGAGCAGGGGCAGGGGGGATTCATGACTGACAGGCATATGGTCCTATGGGGAATGAGTAACGGACCAACTGGAGCTGGGAAACCCACCCAAAGGCAATTAAGGGTAAAGGACGACAAAAATATTTGATAAACTTTTTTTCCTTCTCTCTGTCTTGAACAGGAGAGGAGGAAGAGAAGCTACAAGGATGGCGCTGCAGGAGGAACAAAAGACCCGAGTGAGTTTGATGGCCTCGATATGATTCGGAAAAGACTGTGAGATGAAGATTTCATTTGTACAGTAGATCATCAAGTCTGGAAAAAAAAACGTCCGGGGAAGAAGCAGTCATCACCGTGCGGAAAGAGCCTGAAAAGTTGCTGAAGTTACACCAAAAGCTTCCAGTAGGAGGAATATTTGCGCAATGTCACGCACAGAGGAGAAAGCCTAAAAGTTTGGGGAATACATCCGGAAAATCCTCATTTTCCGAGGCGCACAAAGGACGTTAAAGCCGCTGTATCCGACGCACGGAGATAAGATTGTACCGCTGTATCTGTATCCTGATCTTGCTGACAGAGGGCGATGGGGGCCGCGCCGGGCTCGGGCTGGGAGGAGGGCGAGTTTGAGTTCAAGTTGGTGTTTGAGGAGGACCCGCCGCAGCGGCAGAGCCAGGGGCGCACAGCCGAACCGGAAAGCACCGTTCCCGGGGAGGAAAGTGAGGGAGTCCTGCTGCACTTGGACTCCTCCAGCAGCAGCAGCCAGGGTTAGAGTCATTTACTGAGAAGTTGACGGTGTTAAAGTAAAGGGACACACTAGTGAGGATGTCCGACTTCTAATGCATGGGAACGTGCGTGTGTTTGTATTAGTGTAATTAGGGCCTTCATCTTCATGTCTGTGCTTATGTGATATGGTGCGTGTCTATTTCTGTGAGCATGTGAGCATGAGCGCATTTGTATTGTATTTGTTTTGTGTGTGGTATGCATCTGAGTGTGTTCGCAGCCTTGTGCATGTGCCTGTTTGTTCGTGTGCAGCCCCAGACTCAATGTGTTTCTAATCAGCTGTGCGTGTGAGTAGAGTTAACAGCTGCCATCTGGGAAGGAACCTCAACCTCTGTGTACTGAACACGCACATGCCTCCCTCCCTTCACTCAACCTCCATCTCCCCCGTTTTTCACCCCCCACACACACAAACACACCTCACATCAGCTCTCTCATTTGTTTCCCTCCCACGCTGGCACACAGTTGCATTACCACACCCAAGGCATGAAAGTAAACTGCAGGAGAAACAAGAGCATTTCATTAATTCTTCAGTCATGTTTTAGCTCTTGTAAAACTTTGGTGCAACTAATATGTTTCAGATTCATGTCGGCAGAAACGCCCTTGATTTCATTTGTAATGTGGGGATGTAACAGTTCCACCATTTCTCTCCTCATATCTGCAGACACGGATTTAGTAACAAAGTTGCACTTTCTTCAACACTGATCTTATTTTTTGTTTATTGTATGAGATAGTGTTGTGGTTCTACAAACAAAATTGACGAATACAATATATAGTTGAAACACTAAATCCTCTAATGACACTGTATTTAGTGTGTGATGGATATGATATGACCAAAACCTAAGATCTGGTGTTGGTCCGAGAAGAATTGTATAATAATTAGTAAGAAAAGTGACAGATTACATGAATGTCTGAGCAAATAAAGTTCATTTCTGCAGCAGAAATTCTTTCACATTAGAACCACTCGTCAATGTATCACGTTTTATGAGAGGCTCAGCTATTTTATATAATCAGCAGTTGGAAAACAAGCAGTGCGGTGGCCCTCGAGGACCCAAACAGCTTCACTTTAGGTAGGGTTCATCGTTAATTTACATTATTTGTAATTAGATTTTGTCGTTTATCTGTATGTGAGATGACTCAGAAGAAGAAGAAGAGATAAAATGCTTCAATTCACAAGAAACAAATACAGATTAGGGAAGTCTGAAAAATAAACTTTTTGCCTTCTTAAGCTGTTAATCATCTCACAGCTCTTCAGATTTATCACTCGATCCCCTCTGTGGGTCCTCACACCCAAGTTAGGAAGATCTAATTATTGCTCCTTGTCATAGGTTCAACTTAGGACACAGAGTGAAACACAACAGTATATTAAACACCTTAGACTGTAATGAGGCTTCCCAAAAAAATGTGAAAACTAAATTGTGTTCAATAACTGTTCATTAACTTCTCAGCTGTTCTGTGCACAAACATCCAGCATAAGTGATTGTTTCATAAACGGTTTTATGAGAATCCTCAAGTGGCTCAATTTCACACGTTTCTGTGTAAATGTACTGTGGTATCACCGTCACAGACTCGTACGCTAATTGGTCACAACCAGAACGCATCAGCCAAACAAACTCAAGACTCTAGAAACTGAATTCCCATTAAATTTTTTTTAATACCAGCAGCAAGGAAATGTAAACATCGAAACATGATTCTTAAAGTGCAATTCAGGACATACAATAATGTATTTGAGCTGTTGGGCTATAGATTATTGTGTTAGGTAAGTTTTTGTGGCTCATAAACTCCTCTGCTGGTCTGTACACAAATCTGTAAATTATTATTTCATGAATCATCAATCCGCCAACATAAGAGTGGCCTCAGCACCGCAGCTTTAATCATTTGGACATATTTTAGTTGCCAGTGGATTTTTCGCCCTGAGTCTTAATTTGTTGGCAGTTGCTGTTGTGTATCTGCGTTACCCAAAAACTGCCTGTATGGCTCACTGCCACTGCAGCGGCAGCAGTGATCAGTTGGAGCCGCACTCAGTGCAGAGTAACTACTGTTTGGCTCCTTGTAGCAGCTAACCGCACCAACGCTGGGGAAACACTGTAGCCTTTGGAGTCAAGTCCTCGTGTGGACGGTTGTTTGGTGAAGTCTGTGAAGTTTTATTGAAAATGTTTTCTGGAAAAATTAAAAAGCAAATGTCAAGACTAGTCACAGAGTTGATTTTGTGATTGTTAGCGGTGTGGAATTTATATACATGAGCCAATTCACTTGAACCTTTATCTGACAGAAGTAAATACACTTATTTTCTGTTTAGTTTTCACTTTCCAAATTAATGTTGTAAATATAAGCAAACTTAGAGTTTGATGCCTGCAAAGTTGGGGCAGGGCATGTTTACAACTGTTTACAACCTTTCTCATCATATAGGAACTGAGCATAGTAATTGTTGAGGTCTTACAAGTGGAATATGGCCCATTCTTGCTAGACTTCAGCTGCTCAGCAGTTCGTGGTCACTGTCATCTCGTTCTCCTCTTTATGATGTGCCTACATTTTCAACAGGAGACAGATCTGGACTGCAGTCAGGCCAGTCCAGCACATACACTCTAAGTTTACAAACCACACTGTTTGAGCACATGTAGAATGAAACTTAAATATTCTCTGGCTTCCAAGCAAAGATGTTTCCTAGATGGGGGTATGCATACTATCCCAGATACTGGCTTTTGTACCTTTTGCTGACAACAGTATATAGGACACCAGTGTTTGAGCTCAGGCCCACAAAACTCAGTTGTGTTTCTGCAGAGAATTGATGTTTAGCCTCCTCCTTGTGTAATAGAGTTTTAGGTTGCATTTCTAGACACAGACACAGGCTGTGTGAAGTGACAGTGGTTTTCCAAAGTACTCCCAGGCCCATGTGGCTAACAGTAGTCATCACAGTAGCGTTATGATTTCTTATGCAGTGCTGCCTAAGGACTCCATGGTTGCACAATTCAGCAGTGTGTCTTCTCATGGCTTTTCTGAATGGAGATTTTCCCAGAATCATTTTACAATATTATGTACTGTAGATGGTGAAAGACCTAAATTCTTTACAATTTTGTGCAGTGATTAACTGATTGACATGAAGTTTGTCCAGTTGAAGTAAGACATGACCTGTCTCTCTTCACAAAACCTGAGCCTTTGGTGGATGCTCCTTAAAACTAATACTAATACTAATACTAATACTAATACCAGTGCCCTGACATGTTACTAATTAATATGCTAATATAAGGATCACCCAGAACAGTGTTATTAAATATTTTATAAATGTTACAATATAAAACTTTATGAAATCTTGTCCTGTCCCAACTTGTTTGGGGCTTGTTTCATTACACTCTAAATTTGCTTATATTTACAAAATAATGTAAGATAAATAAAGACTCAAGTGAATATTAGTTTTTATTGCATTTTAGAAAAATTACCAGCTTTTCTGGACATGTGATTTGTATTCATAATTATTTAAAGTTAGGATATAAATATCAGAATAAACTAATTGCATCACATATATGGCATATTCATCATATAAACAGTTTTGAACACTATTGTATTTTACACTGAAATGTAAAAAAATAAACAACTAAATAAATACTAAAACACAGAAAACATGTTCATCATTCATCTGTAGGATTATAATCTTCGACGAAACATCTAAACCTAAATAAAAGTGTAACTGCTATTTGCTACTCAGTAGGCAACTACCTGTTTTTTTCCACAAATGAACTAATAATTAAAACTGAAAATGGACAAACAAAAACAGCTTTCCTTAGAAACTCGTCAGTCTATACTTCGAAGGTCATTTTCTGTGAGATATAGCCAAGACATTAAAAATTTGTTTAAAAAGTGACTTTCTGCAACTAGATTCAGTTTGAGGTGTTTGGTTCCAGTAAATAAAATACAGTGCAGAGCGCATGAAAAGATGATAGATGCCTGCCTGGCACCATCAGTGAAGCATGGAGGTGGAAACATGACGGGATTCTTTGGCAATGGGAGAGTGGGTGGTCTGCATTGTGTGCAAGGCATCTTCAATAAGCATGGATAGCACTTCATACTGAAGAGACCTTTAACTCTGGGCAACATCTGATTGGGGATAGCTTCATTTTACAGTACAACTATGATCCCAAGCATTCTTCACAGCTGTATAAGGGTAATTTGGAGAAGAAAGTAGCTGCTGAATTACTGTGTTATGGCCTGGCCAGCTCAGTCACCAGATTCAAACAGTTTGGGGACCACATCAGACCTTTGGGAAGTCTGGAAAAAAAAATCACACCTGAATATCTGCAAACACTGATCAACCACAGATGTGTCGGGCAATTGTGGCTACGAAGGGCATTTTTTTGATGAAAGTAAACATTTACAAGCAAATTTTATTTGACCATTATTCTCAAATATGCTTAAAAATGAATCGTTGCTAAAGCTTTGTGTTTTGTTCATTTACAACCATTGCAATAAAATGCAACAAAAAATAAATAAATAAAACACAGAATACATAAGCCAGTGTAAATAAGTAGAATTTAAATGAACGATTCATTATTCTAAACTACATCTCTGTACTAAAAGTGACACAAAACGCTGTATGTATGGCTTTGACGTACAGCCTTATTGCCTCTTTAACTGAACTCAAACTGTACTGTGTACTTCCTGAGAAAATTCCAGTTGCATGCATTTTCCATATGGCAACAATTACAATTCAGTAAATCAGTCCCAACTGATGTGTAGGCATGTTGATGATAAAAAATGAATCTCAACTTACCACAAGCTATGTTTGAATATTTTGACTGACATCTAATGACGCCAGATTCAAAAGAACAGCAGATTTTTAGAGCAAACTGTCATTGTGCGGTTGAGAAAAGATTGATGAGAGGTCGCGCTGACCCCCAAAAATTTACAACATGTAATATAAATATAAAGATAGTTTGAACACAAGACATGTAAAGGTTTTGTACGAGAAAACAGCTGGAAAATACGTTGTCGCCATTTGGAAGTAAAGTTGGATATTAGGAAAAATGAACAGACCAAAAAAATGCTTTGGTAGCAGGAGTTGATCGTCTGTATTTTCTTCATTTGACAGCAGTTTGATACGAAATTAAACTCTTATATTCATTTTGATCAGTTACAGACAACCACCTGGCTGCCACTCATGCAGGACACACTATCAGCATCCCTAGTCCACCACTCTCAGCTAATCAGCGGGCTGGGATGCATTCCCCCCCTCCACGAAGGGCCCCCGTCAGGGAGTTGAGTGGAACCTATGAGAGCCTACCAGCACGCTCTGTGCAGGTAAGACTGTCTGCCTGCACATAGCAATATATTTATTTAATGTCTTTCTGTAACATTGCTCTCCCCTGTTTTGTTGATGCAAAATCTGGAGGCAGAGAAAGGTTTTTAGGTGTATTGTGAACGTCACAGAGATTACATGTATCGAAATACAGTGATAAATTCAGCTCCAAGCATCTTAAACTTACTAAAGTAAAGTATTAAACATGTATTTCATTTATTTATTGTTGTTGGTGTTTTTGCTGAAATGTGATGCAGAGTAGCTGCTAAAACACTGCTTTCACAAGTTATTCTGGTGTGAAATAAGACAAAAATGACAAGAATATATCAATGTTGATTAAGTGAATTTGGTAGATTTTTGGTGTTCAGTGTTTCACTCAAGCAGAAGTGACTCATACAGTCAAAGTAGGAGGAAGACAAATGTTACAGTGGTTACTGGAGGTGTATGGCACAGACAAATAGGCTGTATCAGGCTGTGGAATCACAGATGTTATGAGGAGTAAAGAGAATTCATTTGTAGCTTTGAATGCACCAAAATATAGAAACCAACGGCCTTATTTTTTAAATATACAGCATAGTATCTGCAAAAGCACAATTACCCATTAACATTTAGTGACAGTGATAATTGTTTTTCAGTTAACTCTAGTGTGTCTTTGTAAAAAGAGTTTCCTGGCACCTATGCTGACAAGTGTGTGTTAATTACTTATTTTAATCAAATCTAACAGTCCAAATCTGAAGGCTTCCTGTGACATAAAACAAATCCACATATTAGTCATAAGTCTGTCCATTGAGAGACATGCAAAATGTTTCCCTCGCTTGAACCGATCTTCTTTCCAGGTATCAGAGTCTCGTGTGGTCGAGTGTCCTAGCATCCAGATAACCACCATCTCTCCTGAAGACGACCCAGCACCCACCATCTCCAGCTACTGGGACATGGGCGGTGGCGGTGGGTGGGACCGAGAGCGCCTCTACCTTCCCCTGCTGGACCCCTTTACATACCGTGATAGATGCCCTGGGTCCCTCAGCCCCAGCCCTGCCTCCAGCCCCTCCTCCCGTGGCTGGCTCAGCCCCGCCTCCAGCTGTGACTCCCTGTTGGTGGAGGAGGAGGAGCTCAATGAGGCAACCATGAACTTTGGGCTCTCGCCATCTTCGAGGCCCACTTCCCCTGGGGGTAAAAAGCGCAGGAACTCCCTCCTGGAGTCTCCGTGCACCTCACGGAGGGGTAGTTACTCAGAGGAACTGCAGGGTTGCAACCTGGAGGGTGGGGAACCCACACCTCAGTCACAAGCTCTGCCCAGCAGCTGTGAGCTCAGCATCCCTCAGAAAACCAGGAAGACATCGTTGGAACAGGTAACAATGCTTAAACTTAAAACTTTTTTTTTTTTATGATATTTTAAATTTTTGTGCTGCAGCAAACTTCACTTTTTGTTTTCCAGTTGTCTCCCAGGGAGGTGGATCAGGAGCAGGCTCCAGGCCACAGCTCCCCTTGCCCACAGCCAGAGAGCCAGCAGATCAGGAGAGAGCCTCCCTCGCTGGGCATGGACTACCTCTCTGTGCCCCCAGCTCTGGCATGGGGCAGGACCCGAGCAAGCGCCCACAGCCCTCTTTTCAGGCAAGGCCACACACAAACACACACCACAATTACAATAATATCAAGTTTTTTGTGCTTTCAAGTGAATGTTATTTGTATGAAACTCGTAGGACTAGTTCACACCAGCATTTACAACAAAACATTACCACAGAAATCTATTTATTTGTATGTAATCATCACAACCAGTAGATTTATTATAAGTTAAATCTTGGTCGGTGGTGAACCACACATTTTGGTTTCATGCTGTCACTTTATTTAAATGGAGTTGGATTAGCTTGTGTAAATTTGGCCAAGCTTTTGTGTTGGGACTTGACATGCAACACAGATTACGGTCCAATTAAAAGCTTTCTTGCCATTTCAGAGTTTTTACATCAGCTGTGTGTTGGAAATGTTGAAAGGTATTATCTTGGTTGTATCCCACTGTAAAATTTTAGATAAACCTTCTCAGCTTAGCTGCAACAAAACATGTTCATCACGCTGTCAACACCAACTATGCTGTGAACCTCTTATGCTACATTAGGTGTGTCTGGGCACTAGCTGTCCTCAAACAGCTGTTGGTTCATTGTTTTCAAAGTGACCTGCTTCTCCACGTCCCATAACTTTGGATTGCGAACACGATTTGAGGTTTAAGAACATAAGCAAAGTCCCAGGCTGTTATTTAACATAATATGTTTTTGTGGTATGTCATCATGGTTGCATCTGTCCCTGCACAAATGAACTGGACCCATAAAGAAGAAAAATCATGCAGGCCAAGATGGATAAATATTTACATGTAAAAAATCACTCCAAATCACATCATTAGGGTAAATGTGAACTGGAACTGTGAACAAAGACTAGATTCACTTACAGAAATGGAAGGTATAGTTTTAACAGTATTTGTAGACAGTAAAGTCTATATTTACAATAAGTATTCTATGTTTTAAGCGGTTGTGCACCTGTCGTGTTTGCATATGTAAAACTCATTACTCGTCCTGCATGATAGTTATTCATTGGCATCTGTCGTGCGTCTTTGCTCGGTTGTGTGATTGTGTTCATCAGTGATTTTTTGATAAAATACAATTGCAGGTCTAATGCTCTGCCGCCACTGGATTGGCCATTACCATCCCAGTTTGACCAGTATGAGCTGCGTATTGAAGTGCAGCCCCGTCCACACCACAGAGCCCACTATGAGACAGAAGGGAGCAGAGGAGCTGTTAAGGCTACGCCGACAGGACATCCTGTTGTTAAGGTGAAAGACAAACCTGCATATTGACATTGACATAGCTCTGAAAACGTAATGACATTTGTAGTAAGGATACACATTTGTTGCAACAAACTTCTCATTTAGAAATAAATTCTACACAAACTCAAACATTATGCATTTATATAATTTCTAATAAAGCTGAGGTCGAAATTTGTTTTAAAGTTTTGTATTTATATTACTGGAACAAAGTGCTAGGACACATGTTGTGCTCAGTTCTGTTGGTCTCATCGCAGCTTGATTTCATTGCTCACACTGTCTCTCTCTTTACAGCTGTGTGGATACACAGAGAGGAAGCCACTCTCACTTCAAGTTTTCGTTGGAACAGCTGATGACAGATCGATCAGGCCACATCCTTTTTATCAGATACACAGGTACTGAACAGTATATCTACCCACAGTCACTTATTTCCAAGCACCTCTCTATCATACATTAACAGTCAGGGGACATACCATGTGATCACTGTGGTTGCGTAATCTACCACCAGCTGCTTGTCTTTCAGTATAATTACAAAACAAAAGACCACAAATGGACAGTTTCCTTACTCAAATGCACATATTTGTATTTATTTATTTATTTTTTATAGTAAAAAAAAAAGTAAACGTTGGTGACACACTCACACAAAATCACACAAAAGAGCGCATATTTACACCTGAGGAGCTGTAAACTGCAGATGTTAGTAATAAAAGATTAACTGATTTCAAAAAGTCAGTTGTCATATGCAGACGTGATGGTTTCTGGAGTATGCACCTTAAAGACAGGTTACAACTTTGACATGTACATGTACGACATGTGACTGAGATTCAGCATATGACCTGTAAACGTTGTTAAATGCAGATGTTTCTCTGTCCTCAGGGTGACAGGGAAGATGGTGGGTACTGCCAGTCATGAGAGCGTTCAGGCGGGGACTAAACTGCTGGACATTCCCCTCAACCCTGAAAACAATATGACTGCACTGTGAGTAAATGTTTTTAGTTTTTATGCTCCAGTTTTAACTTAGCAGTATATAATTATTGATTTAAAGTCATTTTACTGCACCAGTGAGGAGCATGATGTTGAAGAATGGGATCATAACAGTTTTTTTCACATTTCCCTCTCTTTTCAATCATCTCATGATCCCTGAGATTTATCTTGTGACCCTTTTCAGGGTCCCCAGTTTGGGAAGCAGTAGACTGAACTACACAGCTATAGATCACAGGGGGTGTTTTACTGCATACAGAGTACTTTTACTTATTTTGCTGATAATACTTTAACCTAAGTAAAGGAACCAAGTCCTTATTCCATCACTGCTGCAGGTACCAGTGAGTGTTTCACTCAGTCCCTACCGACCAGTTAAACTCACTTACTGGCATTAGTATGTGTTTTTTTGGCGAGTGCAACAAAACGTGTGGGGCAAAACTTTCTGTGGATAAATGTACAGTTTGAAAGAAAGTGATTTGCATTGCAGCATCGACTGCGCAGGGATTCTCAAGTTGAGGAACTCGGACATTGAGCTGAGAAAAGGAGAAACAGATGTTGGAAGGAAGAACACTCGTGTCCGTTTGGTGTTTCGTACTCACCTTCCTTTAGCGCCTCCTGTCGCACCGCCTGGCAGGGTCCTGGCTCTGCAGGTCGCCTCGCTGCCAATCGAATGCTGTGAGTTTAAGAGCAGACCAAGCTGATTTATCCATGTACCCTGTTTTGCCCAATAAGCACTTAAAAAGCAACACATTTAATTATTTAACATGACACAAGTAGAAGAAATACAAATCCTCAAAACTAATAAGTTGGAACTATTTGATGCTTGTGTTTGAAAAGTCACTTAAGTGATTGATTGACAATCAGAACAGTTTGATTATTAACTGATGGTATCAGCTCTGGCTATAAAGTAGCCGCCTGACTCGTTTCTCCTGGCTTCAGCCCAACGTTCAGCTCAGGAACTGCCAGTCATCGAGTCTGTGAGTCTCACATCCAGCTCCGTGGAGGGTGGAGAGGAACTTCTGCTTAGTGGCACCAACTTCCTGCCAATCTCCAGAGTCCTTTTCATGGAGCGAGGGACAGGTAAATGTACACACATAGTAAAGACTTGATGTAGTAGAGAAATGTGTGAACACAGATGAGCTGAGAGCTCACATACTAAAATTATCTGTTAAGTTGCTGACAGTCTGTTGCCATTTAGGGCTAAATAAAGCTTTGTTATTGAATCGATATTTTTCCCTAAACGATATTTAAATAAGCAACATCACCACTGCATAGCAAGTCAATTATGTCAAACGGTAGTTCTATTGTCGCACTGACATTTGAAAACTTGAAGCACAGGCCAAATAACTCATTATGCGTTTACGCCAGACCAGCACGGTGTCCAATATGGAAGACGAAACAAAGTATCATATGATCAAAATCAGAAAATATTGTTGTTAGTGGAGGCAGGCAAGGATTTTTAACACTGCTGGAGAAAATCTTTTTTTACTGAACAGTCAGACGTGATCACAGTATTACAATAATTCATTTTTTGTTTTGTTTGTTTTCTTAGTGAAAATGAGTAAAATTACTGTAATTATAACTGTAAAGTCTGTTCTATTTAGTCAATCAGTTGTACGGTTTCAAGCTGCACTTCAAATCTCACAGTGAATGAGGGAGCGTCCCTCCTACCACACAGTTATTCAGTGAAAAAAAACAGGAAGGACAGCAGTTGTTCTGTCTATTTTTAACCTGCACATGAGTGAGTCTGTATAAATAAGCAAGAAATGTAGCCAATGCTGGTGAAGTGGGTTAGATGAATTCAACAAATGGGAAAATGCTTCAAACTTTGTGCTGTGAAACAGGGTCAGTGTGCCTCAGGAGCACAGGAAAACGTTTCAGCAGGCTAAATACTGGACAGTATCATATTAGAGCCAAAGTTTGTAGATTTATTATCATAAAATTATGAACAGGAAGAGGAATGAGGTTTTGCAAACCCGTCATTATTTATTCTGGCACATGGTGGTCAAGCTGAAGAATAATAAATAATTATCAGCTCCTGCATCTTTAGTTTTTAAAAACAACGTCTCCAGATAGAGAAATAAGAACCAGCCGTCTTTACAAAAGCTTTACTGTCAGACATCTTTGATCTAATGTAAGCAAACTAATTATATTCATTAAACTGATTGTGTGTTGTGTGTGTGCATTTACATTACATTTAACCCTTTCATATGTTCTTCTCGATTAGATGGTAAATTACAGTGGGAGGAGGAGGCTCATGTCGATCGTGACAACAGCAATGAGGTAATGGAGCACTGTGTGACACCAGTACCAAAAACAAGCCTTCTTCTCTGTTCAAGTCCTTTAAATCAGATACAACATCTCAGAATCTGCTCTAATCTGTAACGTGTTGTGTCCACTGCTCTTTTATCCTTTTAGTGTTTGCTGTGCGTGAGAGTTCCCGCCTACAGCGACCTCTCCGTCACTCGTCCCGTGTCTGTCAGTCTTTACGTTTCCAACGGGAAGAGGAAAAGAAGCAGCACTCACTGTTTCAAGTATCTCCCCAGTGAGTGTCTGTCTTCCCCTAACTCACTTCTTTATTCTGTGCTTTCTAAGGTTTCAAGGTGGATTTTGTTTAGTTAATGTGTTTAGAAATAGTCATTAACATTATCAGTGAGCATAAATAATTTCTGTATGGGCATCTGTAGTTGGTGTGTACACACACTGTGGTCTGTATATATGCAAAACCAGAATAATCACAAAAATAAAGAGGGAGTTTTATGAGTACTTGTACTTATCTAAGTTTAGCTTGCAGAAGCTTGTTGCAACCAGCTAGGAGTTGATTTATTATTGACTTGATTTAGGATTTTTCTCCCACTGTTTCTGCAGAGCATTTTGAGCTCTGAGATATTTTTAGGATGTATTGTGCACACAGCGTGTTTAAAATCTACCCACAGATTTTCAAAGATGTTCAACTCAAGGGACTGTGAGGACTGGTCCAAAAGCCGCAGCTTCTGTTTCTTCGAGGAGCTCATGGTGGTTTCTGAGGTTTACTTTGGAGCACTGACCTACTGTAGGAGCCAGCCTCTTTTCACTGACTGCATGACATTTGCACCAAAAATGTGCTGACGTTTAGTGGAATCACTTGATCCTAGTCTCTGTGCAGAGTTTCCTGTCACTGTTTGCTAAAACAGTTGTGTTCATGCTGTTGGTGACTGTGGCCACTGAGCTCATTTTTATTTATCTCTCCATAAAGCTTGTTTCCCAGAAAATTCTGGCTTCTAACTGCCCAGACAAGCTTTTGCACTTCTTCTGATGACTTTTCCATGTAACGCTAAACCACCATGGCTCTGTCAGCTCCTTCAGGTCGTCCACAGTTATATTGAGGTTTTGATTTACATATATAACTCTTACTGATTCCCAAAAGGGATACATGTTTCCAGCAACAGTTTTCAGCAGGTGATCATGCTTACCTATTGCCCTCAAACAATCCGTATGACTTCCACATTTCATTTCCATAACTGTTTCATATTGACAGCTTGCAAAGTGAAAATGTTATTGATTTAGATATATTTTTTAGGCCTCAATTAGCTTCATGTCAGATTCTTTTTCAGTTGCTTAGTTTAGTTGTTTTTTCATTTTCAAAATTCAAAAAATGGTTGTTTGCATACAAGTGTAATTTCTTATAACTTTGTAAATTGTGTTTTCATCCATCAAAGTACGTCGAACATTTTGTTGGAAGTCTGGTGGTTCTAGTGTTAAATACAGTGTCTGTTTCACAGCATCTGAAATGATTTTTTGATGATTTTTATTTAGAAATTTGAGTTATGTGGCACTACCTTATGTCCTACTGAAATGTTTATGCAGCAACTTTCACATGATTTGTCAGGAGGACACTATATATATTAATAAATGTATGTGTAGTAACTCTGTGTTTCTCTGCACAGTTATGTTCAAAGAGGAAGACCCTCTACTGCCTCGGCCCTCAGCGCTGCCTTTAGATGGGGGGACTGTGTGTCCTGTGGGGGCTCAGCCTAGGATGGACAGGGGCTTCCACATTAGAGGTGACCCCATGGCTGAAGATCAAGGGCTGGGCTTCCACTTGCCCCCCTACCCTTCCACTTACTCCCCTCCCTGCCCCCCCATGAGTTACCATGAGGAGTATGGCTCTAAACCTGATGCTGTGGTGGAGGAGCCTGGAGGTTCCAGAGCAGCCCTGTCTGAGCGTCACCCCAGCTTTGAGAACCTGGAGCTGGGCTTTACTGAGCTCCTTCCCCCTTTATACCCCCGTGGCCCACAGCCTCCCTCCCCTTCACCTTCCCCATGGCTGGACTCACCGTACCTGTCCTCCTCACCCTCTCCTTCCCACTCCTCCTCCCTCAGCCCTTTCCCTGCTGGTAGTCCCATCTCAACCTCTCCACTGCCTCCTATTCCCACCTCTCCTTACCCTCAGTACCCTACTTATACCCAGGAGGTGTGTCCCTCCCCTCCTTCCAACCCCAGCCCCTATCAGGACATCTGCCCAGCAGCCTACTCCCATTATGAGGGCTGGGACCCGCAGGGAAGGGTGACAGGTACAGGACATGGGGGAGAGAGGGATGCCAAGATCCAGGATTGCCCATTGGAGTTTACCAGCTCAGCCTCTATGCATCACATCACATTTGAAGAAGGTAAGCAGCATGTATTCATCTTAATGTGGGCAAACATGTAATACATAGTGTTGATAAGAAATAAACATTTAACATGAAAATTGATTTTTGTACATCTTTTATGTCTTAGAGATGCATAATTGACTCAATGTATGAGCAGGATTATAAAGAGACTGATAACTCAAGGATGGTTAAATTAGTAGAGATTTTATTATCATCATCATAACTTACAATATAGTTGAAGCTATTAAATGTAACTTAATGTTTTTACTATGATATATTCATTATTTCCATCCCCTGGTGCAGTTTTCTGTGGTCAGAGACTTCGAGGGTAATAAAGCTGCCTTAAATAATTATTTTATATTAGAACAAACACAGAAGGAATTAACACGCTGTATTTCCTCTCAACTCTACACAACATTTTAAAATCATATAACTCATTGCTTTTACCTGCAACTTTTCTGTTTAGTTTCACTTTTTCTGTTCAAAAAACTCAAAACCTGCTATTTAGCACCCAACAGACAACACTTGTTGCCTATTAACAAATTCACAAGTTGCAAATGAGTTGATATTGAACATAATAAAACATATTTTGAAAGTGCATTATACTTTAGTTTTACTACATTTACTTGATGACTTTAGTTGCCAGTTATTTTTCATATTTAGATCAATAATACAAATCAAAATATAATCATAAGACTTTATTGATTCCTGGGGTGAAATTTACAAGCCACTCAACAGTAGCTACATAAAGTCATTCAAATTATGCTGACTGGATTAAAAATACATGATCATCAACATTAAACTAAAGAACACATTAATGCATCAATAATTATTATGCAGTAATATCATATTTATGGATGTGAAATGACACTCTGCATAAAAAGCAGTTTTAATTTTAGTATTTCAGATATTCTTTTAGCTTGCTTTTATTTAAGTACAATTTTGAATGCAGGACTAATACTTGTAACTGAGTATTTCTACACTGTGGTAACTCTACAGTGATTAAAAGTGATTTTCTCCTCTTCTTCTTGGACAGTGACCGAGTTCATCGGGGAGGACATCCAGTCTTACCAGTCCAGGTCTCAGACGGACAACCAACAGTAAAACTGAATTTTCATTTGGTATTCAGTATCATTTTAAATTCCGTATGCACATGAGAGGCATTGCTCCAGCGACGTGACCTGAAAGAAGAATTTAATTACCAGGACACTGTTGTATGTAGCTGTTATGGTTTTATAAAGGGAAACTAATGTTTATAACATGTTTTCAATATAAATTATACAAGAGACGGCTTGGATTTTGTGTATTATTGCAACGTAAAAGAAGGTGAACCCAGCATTCAAGGAACTGGAGGAAAAAATCTTAAACCCTGTGGAAACTAACTGGTTTAATAAGATACTATAAAGTGCAGTATTTTCTCCAGTCCAACATAACACACATTTCTTTTTACTGAAAGTCTCCTTATGTTAAGATTGCACACGATAAAACTTCATCCATCATGAAGTAAGTACACATTTCTCTGCTCAGTTCCTGGATGAGATGGAAACTTTGTGAGTAATGGTGAAAGGATTTAGGATCCTGTGTTGTCAATTATTTCTGGATTTCTCAAATCATGGCAGTTTAATTAAATGACTTATTAGCAGAAGAGAATTACTAAAAATCAGTAAGTTAATTCTCCAAAGGTGTTTTTTGGCTGATGTGAAGTGTTGAGACTAAAAGATCTGACTTCATGAAATGCAGAGATGACCGGGCTGTGGCTGTTTGAAAGCTGTTTGAAAGGTTTGTATGAGGGATAGTTTGTTAGATCCTTTTCTAAACAGAGCAGGCTTGTCGTGAAGAACAGTGCCACCTAGGGGAACTCAGGCCCAGTCCTAAATCAGCAGCTGTTTGCAATATTACTCATTTCCATCTAAAACGTCTGCTGTTTGTACTTTCGCCACAGTTAGTGTGACTACAACAGATGTGGATAAACATCTTAACCTAAACATT
The DNA here is from genome assembly GCA_900302695.1 of Helostoma temminkii. Taxonomy (NCBI): domain Eukaryota; kingdom Metazoa; phylum Chordata; class Actinopteri; order Anabantiformes; family Helostomatidae; genus Helostoma; species Helostoma temminkii. The sequence continues at coordinate 123,911 of OMLM01008208.1, forward strand.
AATTATTATAAAACAGCAAAGGCAGAGATGCACCAGCCTCACAAAAAGATGCTAAAGTAGCGTTATATGTTTTCCTGACAGTTTTATGGGTCCATATGGTTCAGCAGAGCCATAAATGGATATGTTTGGAGCCTGAGACCAAAAAAAGCCTTAATGAATATGTTTTAAGATGAACTTAACGTTGGAATCTGAAGCAATAACTCCTTCAATGACATTGGCGTTTCCTGTTTCAGCGTCTTGTTTTGGCTGCAGCTCAGGAAAGGTAGTCACACATACAAAGTTCATGAGAAGTGAATGCAGCAACAACGGGGGAATGGAAATCTCACAAACTACTGACCAAAAAACATGGCCAAATGTATATGGACTCATAAATATTAAAGTCAGTGTGATTGACATCAGTACTATATAGTGCTCTATCAGGTTTCAGTCCTTTAGGAACAAAGACATTCATGAATTTGGCCTGAATTGTTTCAGTCAAAGATGTTGAGTGTCGGATTTATCAGAAAGTAAATGATGCCCCCCACATTGTTGCTTCAATGCTACTAACACATTGTTCTGTAAAATAATATTGTGTGTCATACACTTAAGATTTCCTGTGATTGAAAATAACAGTCTTACCTTAACCAATGAAACAGACCAAAAGTACAAGTGTGGCCAGAGGTGGTAGTACAATTTTTAGGTTAGTGTACTGTACTTTGCTGGAGTATTTCCCATTTACTTCAACTTCAATTAAAAGGGAATACCATAACTTTTATCCATTTATTTGACAGCTTTAGTTACTCTGCAGATACTTAACACCAAATATAATCAATCAATAGACTATGGAGTAACCTCTTGTCAGTGAATAAAGTGAGAGCCACATGGCTGCAGATGAACGTGGCTGCTAACAAAATTGTTGACTTTTGACCGTGGCCTGATTTTAACCGGTACTTTAGTATTTTACTAACAGGGTCATTTTAGATTTCTGCAGAAACATTATTTATGAGGCACAGATCTGAACTACTTGTGTGTAAATATTTTATCAACAGCAACAAATTCAGTTGTATTTAAAATACACTAAGAAAGGCAAATTAAATGAACTGAAACTGTTTTTTTTACTTTCTCTACTTATTAGTATTGCATTTGGGTATTTCTGTCACATCTGTTTTTGGCAGCATTCAGTAGTGCAGCTTGGAAACAGAATGTACTTTACATGTGTTAGCATAGTTTCCCAACCCAGTAATAGTCAAGAAAGGTCACCCTGACCTGAAACTGCTAAATGATCTACTAAAATTTCATCAAGGGTTTTACTGCACCGGGAAACAAGTTTTTGTTTGTTTGTTTGTTTTTTACAGTAGAGTCAAAAATCAGACACAGTAATACACATAGGCCTTACTACTCTATAGAAACTCAGTTGTTCCTCACATCTAAATGTCTCAAAACAGGAACATACTGTGGTTTACAGTACTAAACTCACCACATGCCTTGTCACAGTTCGCTAGGGGGAGGTATAACCTTAAACATCAGAGTTATAGCTCAGTGAATCTGCCTGACTGACACATACAGGTTCATACAACAGCTGCCAAACAGACCATTAATGGAGATCCCTCTATGAGATAAACAAGAAGGGCCTTGGTGAAAACAGAAAGACTTGGATCTAAACCTGGAAAGCTGGCGTCCCAGAAGACAAGCTATCTATAAGCACAAACTGGCTGCTGCTTACTGTTGATATGACTTCATGCAGTTCATACACTATTTTACCAACACTTATAATACTACTACTGTACTGTTGTTTGTAGTGCTCTTGTACAGACAATGATATGCTAATGTCTGCCATGATGTTTGAAAATCTCAGAGCACCATGGCCGCAAAAAGAAAAAATATTACTAATATTAATATAATATAGTATATTCTATATTAGTATAGAAACAAAATAAACCCACAGAAAGGTGTGTGTTTGGGAAGTTTTCCCGAGTTTTAAAAAATCCTTTTGTGAGACTGCTGATAGAAAATACAGCAGAGGTGAATGTAATTCTTGTTTTTTGCGCTCAAAGCATTGATGAATCCCATGTAACAGAAGCCATGCTAGTGTCTCCGAACAGACTGGGAGAGTCCTCTTATATATGCTCATATTGGCAGAGCACACTGCAATGCATTCCCATGCAATAACTGAAGACTTTCAGGCTTTATTTCTATTCACAATGTTATCTGCTTAGTGATAAAATAGTTGTAAACTCCTGTCCATGTGAGAGTTTCAATGTTTAAGGTTGCATTTAATTATCCTGTTCTACTGTAATGACAAATATTTGGTTTAGTATTTTATATATTTCCACAATACTTTTCAAAAATGAATCATTTACTCAACATGTGTGGTTATAATGTTGCTGCCCAGAAGGATGAGCTTCACACAGAGGTATTTTTAAACAGCTGTAAATCTGCCTGTGTGATGCAGGAGCACTGTCACACTTAGTATTTGTACTGGACAACAGAAACAGGAATGAATATGCAGACTAATTCCATTCGAGTAATTTACTGTTAGGGTCCTTGGAAGAACAATGGGCAGATTTTATAGAGTGAATGAACTTTGGACAGCCAACTTTGTTTTCATACTTTTCTGATCATATCATGAAAGGATCTAAATTAAAAAGCAACTTTCCCAGAAGTTGTGTTTAAACAGAAGGGAAGTTTTAGAAGAAATTGTTTACTTTACATAGCCAGATGACAACGGAATTAAAGGTGCATTTCAGCAATTCAGTTTTAAAACTGTTTGAAGTTTTGCAATATATTAACACTCTCATGTCCGTTGAGTAACTTCACTATAAAGCTTCTTCCAACAGCCAGTTAAGTTTAGATTGACATACTGATTGGAAAGGGCTGGAAACGTACACTGTGCTCTGTTGTTTGTTTAATCTGCACAAAAATACAGTAATCTGGTTTTATGGGGGATCATGTGTGGGAAAGAGCATGAACTTCCTATAGTCTTGTGCATTTGCCAGAAAACTATTAGAAAGTGGGTTTCCATTCTCAAAACAACGAACAAAACAAAAACCAGATGATGGTGCTGATTTTTCAGATGTGTGCAATTAAAGGGTGTTAGAAGAACATACCGTAATACACTCATCAAAAGAGCAGAAAAAGTAGATAGCACAACAAAAGTTCAGCACTTCAGTTGGTTTCTTGTTTTTATTCCTTCAGTGGACATTAAAATTCACATTAGTGTATACCATGATTAATTCTGTCCTAAATTACTGTTATTTAAAAATTTCCCAGCAAAGAATTACACCATCCAAAGGTTAGTGTAAGGTCATAGGACATACAGTAAAGTGTTGAAATAAAATGAGAACGAGGAACCACCCAATGAAATGGCTTCATGTTTTACTTGCACAGCAGTTTGTTGTTGCCATGGTTAGAAATCAGATTCAGAACAAGCTCTTTCTGTGGAAATATAAGGATATATGAGCCTCATTACAGAAGGAAGCTCATGCTATGTGTTTTGTATTGTCATCTATGTGTGAGTCTTTGTTGAGATCAACATATTTGCTTTAAGAGTGGAAGGTCCTTTCTATGCCCTCTTTCATATGCGGCTGTATCAAGCTATTGTGGTGCCAATGACTTAAACTCTTTGTTCTGGTTATGGGTCAGAGTGGGAAGGACAGGAATTTATTTAGTTACTTAAGGAGAGTAGAAAAGCCACTGCAGAGCACTTTCACTCTAAGCTCACTGAATATGCCGCAAAATGAACTCTTACATAGATTGAATATTCAGAATTAAAGTTAAAATGCCAAGAGGATAGAAAAGGCAGTGGACATGTTTCACTAAGATGGAAGAGGCGAAAGAGAAAAGTTAGGATTCAATCTTTCCATGATTTCACCATAGGAACACTGCTCAGTTCACAATACACAGTACTCAGCAGCCTGTGTGCATTGTTAAAATAAGGGATACATTGTATTAGGTTATGATATTACACATGTTTTTATGTTTTTATTTTTATACGATACATGTGTGTTATATGGCAAATGCACATAGCTGAAATGCCCTTTCATTTCACACAATTTTATTCTGCTTCACTGCAAGCAAAATATTCTTCAGTATATTTATCTGACAGCTGTTGTTGCTGTACATACGTTTTGCAAACCAAACATATGAGTTTGTAAAATACACTTTGTGACAAACAATCATCAGAATAATCCACAATAAATATCATGTGTCACAGTTTTAAAATAGAAAATAGTATAAAATTAGCTCTACTTCCAGCTGTAAAATCTTTGTATTAATGTGCATATAACACCAATGCAATCATATAATATTAGTATAACATTCACAAGTATAGTCAGTATACTTCTATGTACTTCTAGTATACTTGTTACTATACTATTTCAATACTTCTTGGGACTAATTTGGCCCACTTTGTAGTTTACCTCGGATAAGTACATAAAAAATTATACTAAAAGGATACTTGCTTATTTTAGTTTAAAAGAAGTATACTAATAGTATACTTGAATGTACTTCTTTTTCGTATGGGTGATGTTTGATCAATTATGCTTCATCAACTTTTTCCCCAGAAGCCAGTGTCACTGCTGTGGATGTGCATGTAAATAAATCTGGGAGAACAATTCTCGCTGATGTATGGTTATGACACTGAGTCCTGATATTCCCACAATGTGTTCCAAGTACCATAACTCCAGTCTTGCTTGCAGCTGGGCTTGCTATTGTAGTAGCCATGGCCCTTTGCCAAAGGTTCCAACCCTTCCTTAAATAATATGAACTAAATTAACATCATTGTATCAGAACTTGTGTTGTTGCCTTTTCCTTTCCTGCTCATAGTTTTTTAGGTCACTGACAGGTTGACTGCATTCCACACAGCCCCCAGTAGCCACCAGTAATCAAACCTCTACAGCTGATGATGAACCACAGTGGTATCTGACTGTCAAGACCCTGCAGCCCTGGAGTAGCCCTGAAGTAGCCCTGGAGCTGGAGGAAAGCTGGTCATGAGGCAAGGATGTGTTGAAAGTAAAGACTGTGGTGAAAGATAAAGTAAACAGCTGAGAATAAATAGTGTGCAGAGAGCACTATTTGATTTATAATCAGTTTACTTTCAGTTCAAATAGTCGTCGTGGCAGTTTTTAAACGTTAATTCATTTATATCACATTTATATCAAATTTTTAAACATATACACAGTTAATTATAGATATAGAGAGAGTTAATTTTGTGTCCCTTTGATTTTAGTAATGTGCTGGGAGTTTGCTCACTTTTGGTGATTGTATGGTTTCTGGTGGCACAGTTTATTAGTGTGGTGTAAATGTTTCCATTTCAATGGGTAGAATACTTCCAGTGCTCCAACACTGGGTGGTCGGCTTCCAAGCCATTGTTTGGCCATATACTTTCCTTTTCATTTTAATATATGGCCAGCTGTGGCCTTATTATTACATCACAAAGTTACAATTCCTGCTAAAGGAAATATAAAAGTCGAACTCATGGATCACCAAAACTTATTGAATTCTTTACTAAATAAAAAATTGATCTTCTGGATCCATTTACCAGAAGTTACCCACACACTGCACCCAGCTGCACCGCTACTGCAGTTAAAAACTGACACACATACATTTACATTTAGTCATTTGGCAGACGCTTTTATCCAAAGCGACTTGCAAGTAAGGTACAAAACAAGCAAAACTCTAAGTCAAGGAGACTTCAATCAATCCAAGGCATGAAATAAGACAAACATACACAAATGCCCCTTTATCATGTGGATTTATTGAATCACTGGTTTACATTAATCTGCAACACTGATATGATATGCACACTTAAACATGAACAGTGAAATATAAAAACGTTAAAGAATATAACACTAACAACATGTAGAGAGAGAGAGAAGCATTGGTTTTTGGTCTCTTTCTCTGAGTATTTTTTACAGCAGTACAAACCCAATAGAGCCAACTGAAAATCTGCATGAATTTCTGTATGTGGTTTGACATGCGGTGTTAACAGATGACTTGAAATTTAAACAAGCATAGAAAATAATGATAATGATTTGCCTTAACATCGGGGAAACTGCAATAATTCTTAGTCTTAAATCACTGGAGCTGTGTAAAAATGACTGAATGACACAATCTGTACTGCCGGGAAACCAAAACAGTCAAATACTTAATGAAATGTTAAAACAACAAAATAATTACAACTGTACGGCATTTCAACATTTTCTTTGCTCCATACACCTAACGTTCCTTATTTTAATACATTTTGTGTCTTTGTAGAAATGATATCAAATAATAAACATAAGGCACGACATTGGCATATACATTATGCAAAAAATCTAACAAAAACATTCATAATTAAGTGCCATTTACTTTGGATTTCTTCATTTGCCATCACAGACTATGTTTACATGCACATAGTATTTTGGGTATTAGTTTATATCCTTGTATAGCTTAATCATATCCAGACATCATAAAACTGCATAGGAGAAATAATCATGTATTTTCAGTATTACAATGATCTTTGAACAGGTGGTGTAATGAATAGTAATGTATTCTAATACCCTGGGGGGTAATATCAGCATGTTCCCAGCAATAACATTCTGATCTTTCATATTCAAGGTAACAGTCTATTCAGGAAGCAACAGAAAGCCTCAGTAACATAAGTATATATTGTTTGTACGTGTAAACATAGCCATTGTTCTCTCCCGCATCTCTCCCTCTCAAAGGTTTAAGACTGTCAGTCTCCTCCAGACAAAAAAAAATTTGTCAGGTTTGCAGGTGGGGTAGGTGGTACATCTTGTCAACATTACACATGTACTTTGGGCCACTTTTTGTACTATTTTATGAGCTACAGCAACAACATTTGAGCAAATAGCAGACCAGAGTCACAGCGTGTGTGTTAACCTTTGCTCACAACACTGTTTATGATAGCCAAATCCAATTTTATCTGGAGCATACTGCGGTCCTAACACCCTTATCTTCCCTCAAGCGCTGACAAACACCAGGCGTGTGGAGTAGATCAGGTCGGCCAGGTAGAGGATGAAGTTTACAGCCGTTAGCACAGCCACCGCAATGAGCCTATCCCACACACACAGCCCCCGTGCGTTGGCGCAATGGGTTGGCCTGTCTTTTGTTCCTCCGTGCTTGGGGTCAAAGTTGAAGATGGGCCAGATGATGGTTGCTGACAGATAGAGGACCACAGCCAACAGGGCGTAGGCAGACAGGAAGCGGGCAAATGGGAAGGGTAGGCAGCCGGTACACTCGCCTATGCACAGCAGGATGATGACCGCTGACAGGATGAAGCAGATGCAGTAGACGGACATGCAGTACTTTAATGCATCATGGCGGTCATACAGCACAGGGTCGCTGACAAACACAAAGATGATACAGGCCACAAAGGTCTCACAGACTTTCAACAAGCCAGGGGCTGTGGCCATGTAACCGGCAAGTTCACCTGGACGAGCCTTGCTGATGCTCACCTCACTCATGTAGGCAATGGTGGCCAGGCAGGAGAAGACGGTTGACACAATACGGTAGTCGCGGATCTCACTTGGGCCTGCGGATCCCTTGAGGTAGTACAGAGGGAAGATGATGGAGGCAGACAGGCACAGTAAGGCAGCGTAACAGGCAAAGGTGATAGGGAAGTTCTTCCAGGAGACAGGGGCTCTGGCCTGAAGGCCGAACAGCTCCACCAGAATGACGAGCAGAGTCCCGGCAAAACTGAAGGCCCAGCAGAAGATGCACCAGTCTCCAGTGCCATGGTCGAGTCTGCCACCATGCACAGCCACAGAGAACGCCACGCAGGAGAACACCAGGGCTGCCAGGCGTGTCCATAGGAGAGGGCTTGAGTGGAGGACTATAGCCATGATGGATGATGTAGTAGGTGATGAGAGAAGCTGAAAAGGTTCCTGTGAGATATGATTCTTCTCTTTATTTCTTTTTGGGTGTCACTCACTCAAAGAGAACTGCATTAAGAAAAGACAATGAAAAGAATTAGTGAACAAGGTTTAGGTTTTTTTGTCATATTTTGACCTCTAGATGAAGTACAAGATAAAACCACATAATGGCATCAGCTTGCAAATCTGAACAGGCTCCAAACTCCCACATATCATCTTCTGTGACAAACAATGTTGTTATTGTGTTTTATGAATAGCTGAAATAACAAGTGAAACCACAAAACACTATCTCAGACAGCATATAAAGCCTGCCCTGTGGTCACTCTAGTCACAGCACAAATCAGCTGGCGAAGTCTCTTTTTTTCTGTAGTTTGTGTTTCCTGTCTAACTCCAGAGTTCCAGATTTATTCACAGCATTCCTGGGAAGTGCAGACTGTTTTACGCAGTCATTCCTCCATGCATATGTACTCACTTACGGGTGTGGCACCGTAACCTCCACCAACCTCACAGTGTCTGTCATTGTGGTCTAAGCATGATCGCCTCATTCGTTCCACTCCGACTCATATTCAAGTCTCAAGATTCAAAAAACTTTATTAATCCCAGAGAGAAATTCTTTAAATATACACTGTAAAGTAGCTTGTTAAATTATCAACATTGTTAATGGAAACTAAAGAGATTCTACCGCAACATAAATGTTACTCCCAAAGTTAAAGCAATTTTACTTACTGGATGATGGAGGAAAGATGATGGCACCTATTAAAATTAGCTGAGCTTCTGACCCTCAATGATGTTGGATACTTAGAAATAAATGAGGTTTGTTTTATACCAGACTTTAGATTGTTGCTTTTTTTAGTCAATAAAACTTTAAATTAGGGAGATTTCATTTTTCAAAACTTACTTCAACAATGCCACAACCAAAAATAGTCAACTTACACTGATATAAAACAGATTAAATACTTATACTTATGATGCTGAAACTAAATGGCCTCATAATTTCAGGGACTATTATGCCTTTACTTGATACTCAGCCTTGGATTTTACTGCTGCTAAAAATCTGACTAAATGACGCCAAACTCAACTTAGCACTTATACTACGTTTTCTGAAAATCACACATGATATCATGTTTTCAACAAACCCTGAAAGTGAGCACTCGGGTATAAAATGGTTTGATTTATTTGTCCCCAGCAAGAGGCAGTGAAGGATATTTTTAGTTGGCATAAATTGCTGCAAACAGATGATAGATAGATAGATAGATAGATAGATAGATAGATAGATAGATAGATAGATAGATAGATAGATAGATAGATAGATAGATAGATGACTTCCTGTACCTTTGCTTGTCAGAGCAGAGCTGAAGAAATCACTGACTAAAACTTTTGTGCAACATCCTCCTCTCCACCAACTGCTCTAAAGGTTCCAGAGAAGTCGCTAGCACAGAGCCCGCCTTCCTGACCAGTTTATTCTGTTGCAAACAGGACGCCATTCTGCAGCTGTTTGTGCTATCATCTAATGAGTCATTGGTAGAGTACAGCTAGTATCATCTTGCTTCTCTAGAATGAATTTGCATTGAACATTGGTGCGTAATGGCATTTATAGGAATACGCTGTTGCTGTTTGAAACTGATATGATGAAAGCTGATGTTTCTTGCTGACATCGAAATCAAAAAATATGTCTTGTATATCTATGAGAACTCAATACCAGAGTCAGTGTGTGTTGTTATTTGTGTCTTAAAACATTTTGTAACAAGCTGATATATTAGACAGAAAAACATTTAGAGCAAGACAAGATGGCCGTTTTTACAGTGCAGAACCACTGTGACCACCCTGCCTGCCCTCCCTCCCTCC
>OMLM01008210.1:7784-28868 GCA_900302695.1 Helostoma temminkii
CACTGCAGGTCAGTCTAAACTGGTAAACAGTTCTTTAGAGACTTTAGATAAAAGTCTGTCCACAATAAAATTAAAGCAAGAGCTTCGTTCAATTCAAAGGTGTGATATACATTTAGCAGTTCAACAGCTCAATGAATAAAATAATGCAAAATTAGTAAAGTAAAATGCATTTCTCCCTACCATTATATTATAATATTGTAGCGACCCTGCTAGCTAACAGTTGCTAGCTTTTGAATTACAAAACTGCAACTAAATTACAAAACACATTCAGGAAGAAAAAAAAAAGATTTCAATGTATGTAAGTTTTGTTCTGATGATGCTAAAGTTTTCATAATAAAAAAAAGGAGTGCTACTAGTGGGAAAAGTTAAGAGCTGGAGCCCTGGGAAAGACAAATCTGTTGCAAGTTTGATGAGTTCAGATCATAATGAAAGAACATTCATATCATGCAGACTCTGACACAGAGGTCAAACATGGTGGAAGCAATGTGATGGTCTGGTGCTGCTTTGGTGGTAAAGTGGGAGATTTGAGAGGTGCATAAAGCATTATCAATCAAAAAACTTGGCAGTTGACAAGAACAAACGAACTGAAATGCAGACTGGCCGACTTTACTGACAAATGACAAAATTTTGTCTTTGTCGTTTCCTTAAAACTCTAGTTTGTTTCAGACACATTTTAGCCGTTTACTTATTTTATTCATAGTTTTACAAGATTTAATTGACAGTTGGTTTTAGTCTTAGGCTAATAAATAAATAATAATTAAATAATAATTAAATAATAAATAATATTTAGGCAAATAAATAAATGAGGGGAAAAAAATGAAGCAACATTTATCAGACTATAACTGGATATCTGGACACATTAGCACAAAACTTTTGGCGCGTTGCATACATATGTAACTGGATCTGACTGGTCAAGTGTTTCGTCCATCTGACCAGGAAAGTATCATCAGACAATCATCAGACATCAGAGTGCCCACACTGACCCCTGTACACCATAACATTAACTGCCAGGTAGTGTTAATATTGTGACTGATTGGTGTATTATATTATTATATATTTTTAATTAAAGTTAACCTAAGCTCTACGTATGGGATGTTTGGGATAAGGTTAGGTCCAGTACTGAGCTTTGCTGGTACAGATTTGCAAAACTGGACCTGATGAGCACAGAGATGAAGATGAGCACAGAGGATTTGCATGTTCAGATGGATACATTGAGTTTTGTGATGGTACTATGTGTGGGATTGATTTTGTCTCATCTTTATTCATCATGGAGATTTTACCTTTTTTTAATGTTAATTTTCATTTTTACATTTAGTATTTAAAAAAACAAAAAAAACAATTCACAACACATTGCTAAAATTAAATATTTTAATGGACAAAATTAACACTGATTGTTGAAAATTCAGGTGACTTACACTATAAGCAACTCAACAAGCAATGATGTATATAATACAGTGATTTAGAAAAACAAAATCATTTTATTCCGACATCTCCCTGTGATGCTCACTGGACCCCATCTCCACAACAAACATTGGCTACCTCGCCTGTTCTTTTTGATGTGTCTGCCAAGGCAATAACATGTAGCCACTAAGAGGAATAAAATGCTATCTTTGCCAAATACGAGACACTCTCACAGATGAGAACAGCCCCACAGGTCGAAATAAAACCTCCTCCATGACAGAAACACACAGACACACACATGCACGCAACTGTTTTCTTGATCACATACTCCCCCTCAGTCCCACAAACAAACACGCACACACATGCAACACACAATGATTGAGCCAGGAAGACACAGGAGGGATTTGCCCGAACGAGCTGTGTATGAAGGATGAGTGTGGAGTGAAATCCCCGCAGAAGGTAAATAGACCAAGGAGGTTTATATAGAAGCTGGGGAGCAGAGCTGAAAGTGTCACCTCCCGCTGCAGCTTTGAAGACTGGGGTTAGAGAGCACAGAGCCAGATAGGACAGGGTGAACAGGGAGCAATCATGCATCAGTTTTTGGCTTGGTCGTTTGGGTTGTGTTATCTGCCTGCCTGCTTCTCAGTCAGTACATTTCTTTCCCTTTTCTGTCTTGTCCTATTTTCCTCAGTCTCTTTGTCTGTAGTGTTCTCTGTCTGACTTTTTCTCTATGAAGATAAAGATGAATCTTTAATGATCTTCTGTGGAAACTTTTCCAGAAGCGAAAGTCATAGAATAAAGCAGGGGAAAATATAAACATGAAAACAGAGAACAAGGAGTTTAGACTATATACAAAATTATCTGAGCTGCCATATGCAAACCCTGTAAATTTCAAAATGTTTTCCAAAACTAGGAACTAAGGAACAAAGGAAGCCAACCAATTTTCCACGTGACAGCAGTAAATTTAAGACGCCATGCAAAGGAATGTTGAAACGGGTTAATGAGACACTCATGTGGTGGTCAAAAACATTATTTAAAATTAAAATTACTAGATTTGGGACTCACATTCATATTTAGATGTTGAAAAATAAAATGACACTGGAAGTGAATTTCTCTTCCCAAAAAATTGCACAATATTCACACCTTGGTCATGTTTGAGGCCAAGTCTGCCAGAGAATATCAAAGTGACACAGGTTGAGTGCCTAACATTGGTGGAGGCAGTTATCTCTAGAGACTGCTCACGCTCTATCATTTATAGGACACTCTGGTTATTTCACTGTCAGGTCGTGATTGATGACTTCCTCTTAACAGAGATGATGCCTTGTCAGGGACTAAAATGTCCGACAGAATTTAATTTTGGAAAACAGGTTTAATATAGCTTCACTGCAACACTGGTGACACAGCCTCATACACTGCTGGTCCACTTCATCATGGGACTTTTGTATGTTAGTGGCTTTGGTTTGTGCTGAATGGATGAATTTTTATCCATTTGACAGATCCATTATGCCAATATTGCTCCTCCCCTAAATTTTCATTAGGCATTTCAGCATTTTCACTTGTCCAACCATTAATTTCATCCCTTATGAATAAGTATATTTCAGTATACTATTAGTATACTGCTTTTAAATAAAAAAGGAGCAAGCATACTTTATTATATACTATTATTATTATAGAAGTATTAAAATTGTATACTTGCAAGTATACTAGAAGTACATAGACATAAATATACTAACTATACTTTTATTTATTTATTTTATTAAGTATACTTGAAGTATACTACTTTTTTTTCTCTAATACTGATGACTGAATTTCCATCAGCTTCATCTGTACATTAGGTTTGATGCTTGTACAGGAGTACAATATAATACCAACATGCTGAGTGGTAGCATGTTACCTTAACATGACAAAAGCTACGTTTACATTGTATTATTTTATCTTAGAGTAATGCATTGAGTCAAAAGTCTGACAAGTCAAAAGTTGTCTGGTAGAACCTACAAAAAGTGAACAACACACAAAAGCTATGTTTTAATGCTGAATTTTCAGTGTTGTGTTTATAGTACATTCAAGCAGCATCAGCAGCACAATACAAACTTCATCAGGTTTATAAGTTGCAGTGCATGTCTGAAAAAAGTGCTAAAATATGAAATATTGTGAACATTGTCACTTTTTCTTTGAGGACACCTGCTGGTCAAACTTTACAATTTTGTATTACTAGTAGTAGTGAAAAAAAGATTTCACCCATCATCAACATTGGTATTTCATTATATGAAAACTTTGCTTAGTGCTACTCAAACAACTATATTATACTAAACCACACAATACGTTTGCAAGTCGTGTGGATTCAGTGGCAGTTTGTTGGTGCAGCTGCTCCTTCTACAGTTTAATACCTTATGTCTGTCACTCAGCATCTCGCTCTCATCTCTTTATCTGCATTGCAACACTCTCTACCACCTCCACCTCAAGCAAGATCTCTTCTCACTGTTCATCAGCTTCCATATCTAATGTACCTCTCTCTGCCCCATCTCTCTTCATCTCCCATGTTGTCATCCTTCATCCCACCCCATCTCTCTGTCAGCAGTGAGATCAAAGTAACAAGACATTGGGTATTTAACCCTTTACTTTTCCTGCGGTTTAGCACCTTAAAACAGACACTGACAGTCAGACATTTATATGTATGACTCAGAACTGAGTCTGGTCCACAAACATCATCTTTCACTTGTTTTACCATCTGTTATTCATGACAATTGACCATTTAGATGTAATTTTGTTTTACTATAAAATAAGCATTGCAAATATTTAAAGTAGTATTAAGTAATGCTATTAAGTTGAAGTAATGTAAGAGTATTCGATTTCCTTAATTTTATTAAGTCAAAGTAAATTAGGTTAATCTAAGAACAGAGACCAGATTATAATAACACCTGTGTGTATAGTTTTATCTATGCCGCTTGGATTAATTTACATGATGTCACGATATAAACTGATAAAATGTATCCTATTAAGAAATATATTTCCATTTGTAGCTTTAAATACATAATAAAATAAATAAATTATTCTACAAATTATTCTACAAGAAAAACATACATGCTGGTTAAAAACAAAAAGCAAACAGTATACCAAGCATATGTACAGCATGCGTACATCTGAGTGTGCGCGCGCACACACACACACACACACACACACACACACACACACACAAGCAGAGAGAAAGAGGGCAGGTTGTTGGCCTTTAAAATGCAGAAAGTGCTGATGCTTGCCATCGATTGATATCTTTCATCTGTTCGATGGGGTGAACGCATGCATAATCACAATTACAGAGGGCTCTGATCTTTAATCTACAGCTGATTCATTTTTGTCGATGCCTTTCATTTATATTCATTAGCTCTTTGAAGCTGTAAAGACAGATTTCCTTTCACACTGCTGAGGTCAGATGCTGCTTGCTGTCAAAAAACCTTTGTACGAGAGTGTCATTTTCTTCCTCTCTCTATGTATCCATTTATTCATCTATCCATCCATCCAGCCATCCATCCAACCATAAAATACAGAATTCTGGAAAGTTACCTTGGCCTTTGAGGATACAGTACCAAATATTCAACTTTACTTTGTGGGTAAAATAGCTGCCTCATCTGTTTTCACAAGATCTCACTTTGAATGCTACTGTTAGAACATTACTTCAGTTTCAAAGTGGTTTCATCATAAATTGGGTGTCTAATATCCAAAGTGAGCAGAGGAGAGGCCATAAATTAGCACATTTATTACCCTTTCATCACAGTTGCCAAAGTGAGCTTGTGTTTTAAAGTGAGAGGAAGCAGACAACTCAGACTATTAAGATGTTTCCCAAAAGAGAAGAAAAGCTCCATGAAAGCCCTTGAGGTCTCACCACTAATTGACCCGAGCTTTAGCAAACTGTGTGTAAATACTTCACAAAATAAATTTTTTTTTTTTTTTTTTTTTTTTAAACCACAGCATTGCAACATGTGCTGATACAAAAAGGAATGTGCCTGTGTTGCTTCTACATCTGTAAAAATAGGCAAGAAATTCAATCCATCAAGTGGCAACATAAACATACATGTAGTGTTTTAGTGACAACTTCTGCAAACAGTCTTGTCCTTTATATAATAAAGAAAGAAGAAATAAAGGACAGGACCTTTTTTAGCCCGTTACCTCAGCCTCACCTAACCTGATAGTGTAGAAGGTGTATAATCCTTTCTCAAAGCCTTTCTGGCTAAAATGCTAGTGTCAGTAACTAATACTGACAGATGTGATGATTGGGCTGTTGATGAGATGTGTGGGAGTAAATATAAGGAGACACGCCCTGCACCTGTCAGCAATAAAATCCATGAGCACAACTTCGCTAAAAATAGGTCAACAAATCTGTCATGCCAGTCTGCAAAAGTGTCTTTCCCAATGATATACTAGATTTTCAGTAAAATAATTTAGATAATCAATGCACCCAGGAAGGAGACACTCTCTAAACCTGTGCCTTCATGGGCATTTTTCTTCCTTAAAACATGTTTCCTCCTATTACCACAGAGAAACTGACAATGCAGTAAACCAACCGATGGTAAAACCCATAATCAGTTTGACTGCCAGAGAAAACAATTCAACTGCTGAAGCAGCAATGACAAAAATCACTTCGGATTTGAGGATAGTCTATTTTCACTAAAAGAGAGAGAGAGAGAGAGAAACAGGCTGTATATGGTATCTACATTTCCATCTCTTTAAACTATATCAGCAGATGCTTAAGAAATTATTCTTAAAACCAACTAACTCATGACTCATGAAGAAAGTCAGCAATACAGAAGCTTGTTAGCCTGTTGCACAAAAGTTATTTACAGATGCGGTCAAATGCTTTTGTTTTCAGACTCAGCACATCACCAATTAGATAAAATCAGCAGGGGCTTTGGTGCAACTTGTTGTGGCAAGTCAAATTAATTACAAATCTAGCCAAGCTTAACAATAATCCATCATTTTAACCATCACCATTCATGTCATCATGGTTCATTCACAAGTCATCTGTTGTGAAAGACTGGGAACTGCATTATGCAAATCTTCTTCCTGCGAGTTGACAGCACCGGTGCTCAGATGCACCCTGTGAGGTTTGATTGAAAATGTAATTACTGTTTTTGAGATTAATTTGTCAGTAAATTAGCCCTGACTATGTCACAAAAACACAGGCTTTAATCATTTTACTACATTAACCTTTTGGTTGTTAACAATCATGAGCTGAGCAATATACTGTGGAAGAATCCCAAGTGTGTTAATGTCTGTTTGTTAAAGGGTCAGAAATAAAGTCTGATTTAAATATGATAACTCACATGAGTCAACAGAACTAAATTGCAATCCCGAATACGTTTTCCTGACAAACGTAATTGCAAGCAGATTACGTTTTTTTCATCAACAGTATGACCATATGTTCACAATTATCGTAAATGGCAAATACGGTAATCCTCAACATTTCAATTAAATGTCCACAGGCAACAAATTTATGTCCGCCAAACTTTTCGATCTACAACATCCGTTTTTCTCTTCTGCTAAAATATCCGAACACGCCAATATGACTCCAACTTTATTAACATGTTTTATAGTTGGGTTCAGGCACTCACAGCACTGGGTTAGGGTCAGGGAAGAATTGTAGGCTGGGTGTTAGCGAAAAATGTAACAGATCATTTCTCTCTCTCACACACACACACACACACACACATAAAATTTTAAAAAAAATTTTAAAAAATGATCTGTTCCCAACTCTCATGCGTAAACCTAACCTCATTTAGGACTCTGGTCTTTAACTCAGGTCAGCAGAGTGCCAGTTTTGCGTGCTATGCTCCCGCCATCCACTCCAACCACGTCCTTGCGAATCAATTCCGGTTAATGGTTTAATTCATTCACAATACATTCACTACAAAAACGTAATCCACTGGCAATTACGTTTGTCAGGGTAATCGGGATTGCAATTCAGTTGTATAGGAGCGTAATTTTTAATCAGACAGGGTTGCAACAAAACCATCAAAAACAGTAGTTATAAAATTTGAAAATGTTCTCAGCAGCAGTTTGCACAGTCTATCTCTGTTTAAAGAGAACGCTTCTAAAGCTCTTAATATCACTCGCCGAAGCCCGGTCCCCTAGATGCAACTTTAGGTGTCCCCAAAAATTTATTCCCTGTACTCCGTGTAATTATAGTTCATTAATTTTGTTTGTTTCCGTGGAGTTTGAAATCACAAAGTATTCAAACACACAAGTACCAGAGCAAGAAACTCTCACAAAGTTGACTTTATGAATAAGCATCAAATGCACATGACAGTATGTCTTTTGGGTTATAGGTCACTTTGGTTCTATTCTGATTGGAGTTTTTGTGTCAGCACCCTCCTGTTAGTCACTTATGTGGCCTTTATGGACAAGTAGAGGTAGAGGGCTTTTAATCAAAATGAGATTTGTTTTTCATTACCTCCTGTGGCCTATTTAAACATTCCCACAGTATAAAGTGGAAACAGGAGAGAGACAGAGACAAAAAGAGACTTAAGTTAGTTTGGATAAAACACTCCAAGTCCTAGAAAGTCAATAAAGTTTCGCAACTCGATTTCCTCCAGGTCCAGTAACATCATGAAGATAATAGATTTCTTGTCAAGGGAGCAGGGGCATGGTTGTGCAAGATGCCAGCTGCACAGAAGATGAACACACATACTGTAGTGCATCAAGTCTATACAGAGATAAGGATGACTAATATGAATTAAACGTAAAAGAAAAGTGTTTGAAGAAAAGAGGAACTGAGGAAGAGAGAAGAATGGCAGCTAAAGATAAAATGAAGAGGGTGGGGAACAGAGGAATGGATATTTCAGCTGAAGGATAAAAGGAGACCCTAAGGGAAATACAGCAGACACAGGGAAAGTTGAAAAGAAAGGGTAAATGAGAGGCAAACAGACAAATAAAAAAAAATAGGAGGAAGGTCAAGTACTAAAAGGAGTCAAGGAAGAATTTGACTGGTTGATTAAATGACAACACAGCAAAAAATCAGTGTGTTGAAGTTTCTCTTTTGATTTCAACTCCCAAGAGTAATTTAAACACATTCAGAGTAAAATGTTTTTCAGTGTTGGAGTTATTCGACAGAGCGGATCACACACCAGTGTTAGTTCAACACCTTAGAGATGTAATTAGACTCTGACCAGTGACTCATCAGCACCATAATCCAATGATTTAGTAGTTACACTAACAGATTGAACATTTTTATTCTTAACAGTGTTACTCCAAGTGTCTGTAACAAGCGAGTATTTATAATTTTAACTCTTACAAAAGTGTTAATTTTACACATTTTTTCTTGTGGTTTAACACTGGCAGAGTGTTAATTGGCTCTAAATTTGCAGAGAAGGGACGGTGAAGAGGTGGAGACACTGATTCAGGGAAAGACAAGAAGAAGACAAAGAAGAAGAAAGAAGATTTTAAGAAGATATTTAAGGGTTAGATAATCCTGCATGACGGTCTAGCATTACATATGCACATTGATCAAAAGAGAAAAACAGGCAGAGGGGAAGGACAGAACAAACAGAAAGACAGAGAGAAGGAAGGAGGTGAAGAGGGAATCAACAGTAGATAGTTTCACTGAAGGATTAAGGACCCCGAGGACCATCCCAGAGGAAGAGAGAGCGAGATCAGAGAGAAGCACTGACAGTTGGCAGACATTTAAATTCTCACAAGTTTAATGAATTACCAAGGGGTTTTTTAAGCTGGAAGTAGTTCCCTCAAGGAGTTCGGGCCTGCTGATGAAAAATTTCTGAACCACTTGTGGCCTTAAAGGACTTGGCTTATGAACTCAATTGTTCTTTGTTTTCTTCTTTGTCTTTTCCTGAATCGGTTTCTCTGCCAGCTAAAAATGTTTCCCTAATGCCTCAAAAATGTTTCCCCAATGCCTCAAGTAGTTTGTTGTGCCTCATGTCAGCATGAAATTGCCAAAAACTTCAGGCAGCAGTTCAGTTAATGCCTTAGGCGTTGGATTGAGGTTGAGGTCAGGGCTCAAGGCAAGTCAGTCAACTTATTTCTACACCAAACTCAGAAAACTCAAATCGATCTTGCTTTGTGTACAGGAGATTGTGGACACATTTCAAAAGGTGAATTCATGGACAGGTATAACAGATGGTATATTTATCATATGTGCCAAAAATGTCTTTTTAATCATTCTAGCTTGCAGCAAGTGATTAAAAGAACTCGCAGTAATCAGTGAAACCAACCATAGTGTGGTGAGCTGTGTAGTAGTGCATGTGAGCAGCTTGCGGGAATGTGTTATTATGTGTTATGTGTTATTTTGTTAAATTATGTTTTACAAAGTCAGTAAAACAATGTTTTAATCCAGCATGATGTTTTCATTGTCATCCACAAGGTGAGGTATACAGCTTATTAATTTAACAACTGAATCAGAGATCAGCAGATACTCAAAGTCCAGTTGCGGTATCAGAACTGAAAAAGTAGGATCGGTGCATCCCTAATACAAACAAAAAATGTTTACACTACATAGGCTCAGCTGCTCTTAACCTGATAAACTTGTATTCAGGACTACCTCCTTTAAATGTACTTTGATGACCTTGGCTTCTACCAAGTGTAATGTTAAAAGTAATAATTAACAGAATTACTTAGTGGATAGTGGCATGAAGTCCAAAAGCTGCAAAACACTCACTGCCTTTAAGTTATATGACACTCACTTGTCCATGTTTAACACATTTTGAACATAAAATTGTATGATGAATGAAACCGCAAATCCATTATTCCCTTCCCAACACATTACCTTCCATTTACCAAATAACCCCTTCACACAAATTGCAAGATCACAATTTGAAAAAGTGAAATACTGTGCCAAGAAGTTTAACAACTATGTGGACTGAGCAGATGAAGAAAAGAATTTTTTTTTTCATTTCAAGTTCTAGTCTACATGTTGTGACCTTCACTTAATCTGTTGTGTTTTGTCAGAGTCATGCCATTTGTGATGGTAAAGTGTCATAAAGATATATATATACAGATATAAATAGAGAGAACTTTAATCTTTGTGTCAGATGTTTTAACAAGTGGAACATCACAGCCACTGAAGCGGCAAGAGATGTTGTGCGATACTGGGAACAGAACAAGACAATTTGAAAGGGCACACTATGAAACAAAGTGGTATCCAACAGAGTGCAATCCACTGGCAGTTCTCCAGGTCATGACAGGCAGCAAGAACCATCTGGTGGTCAAAATATCAAAGGTAAGATGGATGAAGCGTGAAGAGGGAGAAGTGTAACGACTGTAAGCCATACGCAACATGTTTCTGAGCTCTGGAGAGGACACTTTTGTCTAGTTGTTGATGCCACATGAGGCAGGAGTAAAATATTTGAAGCTAGTTGAAAGCAGCCAAATTGATTTCAAAGGATTTGATGATGGTACACACACTCAGACACCAAGGGAGATACTGATTAGAACTAATGGTCAGAAGAGAATGAAATGAAAGCACTAAAGGGAAGTAAATACCTTCGAGTAGACATGTAGGTGTCCCATTTGTTTACAATGAGACTATATTCCTAGCCAATGTTGATGCTGTCTCAACAAACCTGGCCCCTTATTATTTTTTCTAAATAAGAAATGCTGTTGTATTACTGTGTATTGTATCTAGTTCACTATTACAGAGTTGTTTATCTGTAATACATGAATAAAAGCTACATCTCATTCCAAGAATATATTTCTCTGGTTACCAAGATAAAAACAGCAACAATTGCTTTATTGGATTCCTCTCTTGTTTACCCCAATATCACAATTCCACTATCACTCACAAGCAAGCTTGCGGTGGCTTAATGCATTTGAAGACCAGTTAAGAGTACCATCTACACAGTCTCTGCAGTACATCTTGCAGTTTCTCTGCCTTTTCTTTTTTATCTTTTACTCCTATTATTATTTTTTTTAATCTCTTTCCAATAAATCCAATTTCTCCTCCTGGGCTTTTCAGCCTTCTTTTCTGAGTGATTAAAGCTCAACCACACCCCTTTCTCTGGCCCCTGCTGGCTTTTACAGAATCATATTAGTGACATTACTGAGCAAGGCCAATAAAGATGATGTTAGTCGAGTGTGCTCGAAGTGAATTAGAAATGTGCTCACAAATCTCTAGACATCTGTCTCCATGTTAAATAATTTCAACGTTAAAGCCAATAACCTGCAAGAACAATGTTGCTCTTGAGGTTTTCAACAGATCAAGTATAAACCTAACATTAAGACGACCAGAACCTCAACTAAAAGCAAGTACTGAAAACCAAAATGGGTGGTTAAAATTTACTGGGAACTCTGGGCTTAAAATTCCCCTTCACACAAAAACTGCAATTTCTGAAATGGATTAACCTTAAACTGTACCAGTTTTGCTGCACAATTACCAGAGGTAAAAGACAGTGTCTTCCCGCCAAGCCCATCACGTAAATCAAATCAAATAAAGTCAGGGTAAATTGTTTTTTAGTCTAGTCATTAAGTAAGATCATTCTAGTACCAATAGTTGAAATCATTAAATTATTATAATCAGTTAAATATGGTCTTTGTGAAAAATCAAAGTCAAAAATTAGAGCAGATGAGGCCAGGAAAAAAGATCAAGACCCATTAAACCATATCTAATTGGCAGTTATGTCATTGACAACATTCTCTTTTGAGGCCTGTTCTTGCCCTACATTTGTTGTTATTTTTATTAAACTGGTATCTTTATAACGTAAGCAAATTATGACCGATAATCATTTGTAGGGATGGTTGAGATTCATGATTCGTATGGTAATTTGATCTTTTTATTCCTACCCATCTTAATGCATGGTGTGGATGTATATTATTGTGGGTGCATGTTGTTCAGCACAATAAACATGGTGGAGGTTGCACGTAAAAAGCCCTGGTTTGAACTTAATTTATTTAGTACATAATCAAACTCACTGAATTGCAATTTCATCATTCTATTGAATTGTTCAATCACATGGCATCATATTGAACTGTGAGGAAAACCGATACTGCTGAAATGCTTAGCATTGTGAGTGGGGTGTAAATCATATCACACTGAACTGATAGTTGCTGTATTTGCATCTTTAATGTATAAGATAGCTGACAGTTTATGGAGCCAAGTATCGTATTGACCTCACACCTGCAACGTCCAGCTGTAATCACAGCATTATTTTGTTGCAGAAACTTTAAAATGTTATAATTCTTTAGGCATCTTTATAATTTTTAACCAGATTCCTGAATGTTAATTCACGACTGAACCAGGGGATAATTATATCCTTAGGAAGTGCAACTCACACTAAATGATAACTGTGCGTTTCATGTCTGTGTTGAGAGTTAATTGTTACTCAGTAGTAAATGAATGCACTACAATAGAGTGGCCAAAACATGCTAATCCTTGTGCTGAAAAGTCACAACCTCTCCTGAGCCTTATTCTAAAAATCCTTGTACTTGCCAAAAACAGAGCCAGCTACTGCTGATGTGCATTGTGTGTGTGTGGGGGTGGGGGGGGGAAATCAATAAATGGTTAAGTGGAAAAACTACTCAGTAAATTTGAGTTGTGGATCATTAAGAATGGGAAACATAACCTTCCCACATAGTTACTGACACAAAAGCACATAATAAGCACAGATAATATCAATACAGCCATGCAGGTTGGTGTAAGTCAGCTTACAGAACTGTCAACTCTTATTCCATAAATGCTTTTAAAAGGAAGCTGCACTATTTGTTTTTGTACAAGCACAAGCTATAAACATAATGTATACATCAAATATAATATATCAATGCAAAACTGTACCTGTAATACACCAAAAAAAAAAAAAAAAAAAAAAAAAAAAATCAGCTTCCCCACCCATCCCAACATGGCTATGGAAATCATTACACTGCCAATAAGAGCTTATCATATAGCAGCCATGAGAAAAGGATGCATCAATCAGAGCCCAGTGACAGCTGGGTAATTTAAACTGCAGCACACTGCAGGCTTGCGTGTGTGTATATGACTGTAAAGTAGGTGCAAGCACGCTCCTCATCTGTGTGTCTGTGAGCGTACAGCTCTACTACCTCTCAGCCCCACAGCCACTGGCAGGTAATGAGAGCTTTATGTGTTTTCATTACTTTGTGCCAGACAACAGCATTACACTGAGAACTGTTGGCAGAGACAGTGGCTCAAGGAATGGAGTCAAATCAGATTAAGGAGGCGAGATATATGGTACTACAGGTGAACAGGCAGGCTGACTCCTGCTCCGGGGAGCAACACAGATTCATACAGCTGTATCACACAGTGTAAAAGCACTCCTATAGCTGTGTGTACACACTAACACAATCACAGTTATTGATGTCCCAAAGGATAAAAAGTGAAGGCTTTTGTGTGTTTGTTCAATTTATGGTTGGCTCTATTGAAATTCAAAGTAACATTTGAAAAAGGTAAAGACCTGTCATTTAAAAGTTTGTAAAAAGGCCAGTTTAAAAAAAACTAACAAAAAAAACAGATCAGGTCAGGCCATTTGTCATCTTTCAAAACATTTAAATAATCCAAATATAAATCCAATAACAGGTTGTGCCACCCTTGGAGGCAACAACTACAATCAAGCATTTGCGATAAATTGCAATGAGTGTTTCACATCACTGTTGAGGAATTTGGGCTCACTCTTTCTTGCAGAATTGTTTAAATTCAGGTACAATTGCAGTTTTTCAAGCATAAACGGCCTGTTTAAGGTCATGCCACAGCATCTAAATTGGATTTAAGTGCTGGACTAGACCACTCCAAAAACTTGGTTTTGTTTTTGGAGCTATTCAGAGCTGGACTTTTTGGGGAGTTTCAGATCATTATCCTGCTGCATATACTAACTGCGCTTGCGCTTGAGGTCAAGCCGATGGTCAGACATTCTCCTTCAGGAGCTGAAGCTACCACCACCATGTTTGACTGTTGATATGTGCTTTTGTGTTAGTTTTACATCAGCTGTAACAAACCTTCCAAACAGTTACTACTTTCTTACAGTTTCATAATGAACACTGACCCTAATAGAGGCAAGTGAGGCCTGCAGATTTTTAGATATTTGGGCTCTTTTATGACCTCCTGGATAAGCCTGAATCAAACACTGGAGAAGCGAGAGAAAATGTCCAAAGACAACCCGCAGGCTGTTCAAATAACAGAAGCTCTTACTCAGTTTATTGCATCGCTGTTGAAAATACCTGATTCTGCTGGCTCCTCAGTTGGCAGAGCCCAGGTATTTAATTTCCAGCAGTCATCACATCATTGACAGTCTTACTGAAGATACATGACTTGGGGAAAAAACATATTTACAGCCTGTTGCAGCAAGTTACAGGTGCTTTACCACAGCTATTTGGACCAACAGTGTCTCCCCACTGTCTCATCAGTTTTACGGCGAATCATATTACAAGCAAAACTATTCTGGGGACACTACTCCCTCCTGGAAGGTATTCATTGATTGAAATGTATTTATCACAGTCAGAATGCAACACCATCTGATTACAGGGTTTGAAGTTCTACGCTTTTCTACGTAGAAAAGTACTCAAATGCTTGTAC
Source organism: Helostoma temminkii (assembly GCA_900302695.1). NCBI lineage: Eukaryota > Metazoa > Chordata > Actinopteri > Anabantiformes > Helostomatidae > Helostoma > Helostoma temminkii. Next base: position 22,702 of record OMLM01008210.1, read on the forward strand.
TTGTAATTGAACAAAAAAAAAAAAAGAAGTGGCATGTGTGAGTGGACATTTTGTCACACAGAAAAACAAAATATTTCAGGGTCATGTACAGTGGCTTAGTAGGACTGACTACTGCAAATGCACACATCAGTGTATATAGATGTGGCACTTAAATCCAAGGTCTTCGATGCTTTAATTGGCCACTTTTACTGCAATTGCTTGTCATTGGTGTTGGAGCTTGGCCTGTGTTACAATACAGCATATGTGGGTGGCTCAGTTTACACTCAGCCTTTTGTAAAGTAATTTTTACTGCCGATTTACCATTTTCTTTGTTTGTTTAACATTCAGTATATTTTAATATCAGTTTAAATAATCTAACCTTACCCCCCAACATACACACACACACTGTGACAGACGTCAGTCTCTATATGTCGTTATTAAATCAGTATTTTATGTGCTACCTGCTCAGTCTCCTTAAATGGTTCTACTAAACTGCAATCGTAAATACTGTACATTTAGTAAGATAAAATGATTTCGTAAATAACTCAAGTTCCACATTTGCACAAAGTAATGGAAACCAAGTAGGGATGAATAAGCAACGTGCAGGACTTTCATATCTACAGACTGAGATCAACTCCAGAGTCAGTCACATGCGATTTGCAATTTCGGCTTTGTTGCATAGGGACAATTTAGAAGATTGAGTATTAATTCTAAAACAGAATTTTAATCCAGCTCTACAGAAACAGAGACATGTGAAACCATGCAAATCAGATTCATTATTTTATGCAGTATCTGTATGATATAAGCTGACTACACAGAACTGTATGTGCTTCTACATACTATATACTACTGTGAAAATGCATGACAAGCCACAAGACACTAAGAAAAATAAAATATAGACAAAACCAGCCTCACAATTTACAATATTGATACATTCAGTTGTTGGATCATTGTCACTCACATGGGGCTGGTTTGGTTTTTAAAAGATGAGACCACTGTTTTCCCACATGCAAACTAACCACAGCACGAAAGCTTTGAAAGTCAGCTGCACGCGTCAGGCCTAAATAAGCCAAGGTACGGGCACAAAAACACTGAACCTTAGCAGAATCATTCTGCAAACAGTGTCTTACAACAAGAAAAACAACAGATGGCACAACATAACAAATGCTCTCAGTAATTACATCGCAAAAGACATGGTGCCAATTCAAGAGGTTGGGTGTGATGGTTTCAACCAACTTTTGAATATATTAGACCCATAATACACACTGCCTGGGCAGCTCAGCAATTCTTGTACAGTTACACAGTTTGCAAACATTATTTACTTCTTGTTACTGACAAAATGGCAAAAAATGTTCAGATATGATTTGTTAATATCGCACAACCTTAACTAAAAGTATTTTAAAATTGTATTTGTATATTTTCTGACAACTGCAAGACAGAGGGAGCTGGTTTGTTGTTCACAGGCCAAGAGGGACCAACACACCAATGATTCACTGTAAGTGGCATTGATTCACTCACACTGACTCAGTTTCCACCTCCATGCCAATCCCAGTCCTTATGTTACTACAATCGAAGGTTTCACGCAGTGAGGCACAGAGATACACTAAATCTAGGTATTGGAATTGTCAGAGAGAAAAAAAATCCTTTCCAATACTGCAAATGCTGTTAAAGGAAAGAGTGGACACAAGTGGATGTGGAATTCACTCTACAAGCAGTGTGTACTGAGAAGAGAACATGTCCATGTAAGCTGAAAACATTTCAGAACAGCTCACACGTTTAATTTGTTGAACTGACAGTGACATAAAAAAGGAGACTGTCTGAAGGACAATAAAAGAAATAGCAGTACTGAAATCAGTCAGCATCTGAGTCTGAGCTTTGACGCAAACATATACAGAGTCTGTAAGTATTTATTGCTACAGCCGACGTCTGTGCCATCAGTTCATTCATCGTCTGAAACAAATAAACATGGATTGCATAAATATTTATGCTTACTTTGAATGCATCCTAGTCTGTCTCCTTGCAGCTGTCTTTTACTGCGTAGAGATGTCAATGCAAGGCAAAAGAAACACTCAAGCTCTTTGATTCAAAGCATCTTCAGAATCCTTTGGCAACTTGAGATCAGAATAACTGGCACAGAAACACACAATGAACATTCATCAACAAACATTAAGCAGGTATTCACACAAATCACATTGTGTCTGCATGTTTGGAACACCTTGAAAGGCTCTACAATGGAGTCAATCCTGTCATATTGCAAGCACCACTTGAAACATATCTTGTTAAGTCAATAAAGGAAGAGGAAAACCTTTGGAGAAAAAAAGAGAGATAAATGCAAGGGGGGTGTTAAGGAGCAAAAAAGCAAGAGCAAAGGTACAGTATAGATTTTTTAAAAAAGGTGACAGATTGAGGAAAAAAATGACAAGGTAATAGAAGGCAAGTGCCTTCAGACAGTACAAAATTTAGTGCTGCTGCCTCTAGACTCACATTTATCCTTGATGAATTTGGCCTGAATCCCATCACTTTAGTCTGATTTTTGCTACAGGCACAGCACAAAAAAATAAATGAAATATCAAAGCTAGGGCTTATCGCGCTTCATGGCAATAAAAAAAAAAAAAAAAAAAAGCAAAGGCTAGGTCAGGAACAAATGGAGCAGTGAGAGCCACAGGAACTATTAGAAGTAAATTATGGATGTGGGACTGCAGATACTGGAAATTGGTCTAATAAAGGAGCAGCAGAATGAAGAGAAGTGATGAGCACTGGTGGCAGGAGAACAAGCTGTGCTGTTATTGGGAGCAATGAAAACAATTTAAGTTACTCCCCGAGTACAACTGATATAGTCGCTATATTAAAACTTAATGACTAAATAATTTGGCTGCACTATGTTTTAAAGACAGATTTATATATTCACAAAAGTTGAGCAGACCAGTATGAGACATGTTTGTGTTTAATTTGTTGGTATCCTTCAATTACTGTAACTACTGACAAAAGAAAATTATAAAAGTAAAAAAGGCAACTTTTGATTCAACATTGACAAAAATGATGGTACCTTTGGAAAAGATTATTCATAACTGGATTCTTGTCATTATATTTACCATTAGTAGCAGCACACTTAGCATATTTAAACACAGGAAAGTAGTCACTCCTCTGTTTGGCAACACTGTGTACAACATAGTGAACATGGACCAGAAAGAAAAAGCAATCGAACAATCGTGCAGGAGCAGCAGTTCAAGTGATTCATCATGCGCCACTTTAGGTGTCTAGGATGTTTGCTATAACAGTGATCCGAGTGGAAGACAATAACAGAATGAATGGGAGAACTACATTTTTGTCAAATAATGCGATAAAAAAAATAGAAAGTCTCAAACTGTTGGCCACACACCTGCAAATGTCTCAGAACAACCACAATCAGGTTGTGCTGTCTCTGGTACAGTTCTGTGTGGTACATGATACCAATTCATTTAAGTTTTGGATGTTTAATTTTGATTGATTGTGCAAATAGTGACAGCGGTAAAACTTTGGTTGGAATAATTACATCGAAACTAGACTGTGTTTTTACATGAAGGATCACAATGGCCCTTGAATCAAAACTAGAAACCAAAATGTCCAAAAAGTATCCTTGCATCGTGCCAGCCTTTATCTCATCTCTTTCTGTTCGTCTCTTCCTCTGAACAATCAGGTCAGTCACAGTGTCTCGCCAACGCGCATGTGCTCCCACAAATCCTGCTCTCACACGACTTGCAACCTGACTATGCAAGAAAAGCAGCATGGGACTATGAAAGACATTGAGGGCAAAGGGGGAATAGAAGAAAGGGAAAATATGCAGCATGGCTCGCCATCTTCGAGGACGACCAAGGCACAGGCATGTTATCTGGAAAATGAGAGATAGAGGGTAGGCGAAATGAGAAACATAATTAAACAGAAAAGCTTGTTGGAAACACCACATCCTCCTGAGACTGTGTCATCTATTTTTGCTGGCTGACGAGCATGTTCTTTCACAGTGATGTGCGTTCCGGGCAGGGGAAGACACAGTGAATACACAGTGATTCAGCGCCATTTCTCTAAATCGCTTTCCTTCTTTATTTCTCACTTTCTCTCAAACATACACGCATATCCATCTCCCCATGGATGCAATGTCACTGACTTGGAGAGGAGCATTTGCATTTCTATTCCCCTGTGTTTCCACACTCACATGCTGATTCACGTGACAGTGAGTGCATGTGTGATTCTGACAGTGTGTGACTATGATACACACAGATTCAGTGTACAGATTCAGTATAAATACCTGCTTACAAGCAGATCATGCTTGCACATTTGCATGTGCTTCTTTGAGCTTCTTCCACTTCTTGTAAAAACGCAGGGTGCATGTGTGCATGTATTTGTTTTGACACGTGTTGTATATCATCAAGAAAGGATGCGCTAAAGCCAAACATCTTTACACTGTTAGACATGGAGCTTACAGCAGGGAGAAACATAGAGGGGATTTTGTCAAGAGTGTATTCCAGCTGAGAGCCACAAGGCAGATAGAAGAGAACACACAGAAAATCAGCAACATTTGGCACATCTTTCCACCATGACAAATTTTACACAAGTATCTTGAAAAAGATTTGAGAGGTTTGTTTGCTGATACAGTCTAAAGCTGAAGTATATTTGTCCAGATAAAACATTACTACTGTACAGTATATGCAAACTGCAAACAAATACAGATAACATACTACACAAGCCATGTTTAAAATTTGATACGATAGACATGATAGTGTCAGGCTATGCAACACCCTAGGTGAAGTTAGGGAAATAGATTACGCAGGTCAGCACAGTGGGTCCAAACTTTTCCCAAAGTCATTGGTTACAGAGGTTAATAAATTAAATATATTGTTGGTTTGGGTTGAAAACAAGCAAGTTAAAACATACAATAGAAAAATGCTTAGCAGAATCCCAAATCCGTCATATGATTGAGATTCATGAAAGAACATGTTTTGTTTTTTTTACCTAGAGTAGAGTAGCACTATATAACTATGACTTGCATAAATTCGTAAATAATACAAACTTGCAATGAGAAATTAAAATTGAAAACAACATTTAAAGGAGAAAGTCTTAAAAGGTGCTGTCACAGCCACTGCCAAGTACAGCTGTATGTACACATACAGTGCCTGCAGCCTCATGCCTCAAGGCATAGCATGATACTGCCACCACCATGCTTCACCGTGGGGATAGTGTTCTGGGGGTGATAAGTGTTGGGTTTACTCCAGACGTAGTATTTTCTTTGATGACCAGAAAGTTCAATTTTAGTCACAGTACCTTCTTTCAGAGGTTTGGGAAGTCTCTCACATGCGTTTTGGCAAACTCTAGACGTTCTTTACTGTTTTTCTTCCTTTCTTTAATCAGGTACAGGTACAGCTGTTAGTGGTCCTGTGGATAGACACTCCAATCTTTGCTCTGAAGCTCCCCAGCTCCTATGGTTTATCGTTGGTCTTTTGGATGTTTCTGATTAATGTCCTTCTTGTAAATGGTAGTACAAGAACGTATGTAGGAGCTTCATAGTAAAGGGGGTGAATACATATGTACATACACACACCAATTTTCAGTTTTGTTTTGTTTTTGTTTTTTTTTCAAACTACATGTATTTCATTACACTTCATCAGCTTGGACTATTTTGTGTAGAATTTTTATGCCAAATAGTAATCCAGGTTGTAATGCAACAAAACAAGAAAAAGGCAAAGGGGGTGGTGAATACTAAGGCACTGCAAGTATTCAACTGGCTTCCAAGTTTTTACGTTTTATGACAAACTATCCATCCATTCATTTTCTATACCGCTTAGTCCCCGTAGGGGTCACGGGTGCAGCTGTCATGGGGCAAGAGGCGGGGTACACCCTGGACAGGTCGCCAGTCTATCTCAGGGCCACATATAGACGAACAACCATTCACACTCTCACTCACACCTACGGGCAATTTAGACTCTCCAGTTAACCTAACTGCATGTCTTTGGACTGTGGGAGGAAGCCGGAGTGCCCAGAGAGAACCCACGCAAACACGGGGAGAACATGCAAACTCCACACAGAAAGACCCTGGCTGACTCCAGGATTCGAAACCAGGACAAACTAATCACATTTGATTTAATTCAGCTTTTTTTTTTTTTTTTTTTTTTTGCCATGATCAACAGTGTTTTAAGTGATTGTGGTATAAATACACA
>OMLM01008210.1:33234-46704 GCA_900302695.1 Helostoma temminkii
ATTAATGATATATCCTCGGTACACACAATCCAAACATTGGAATAAAGCCATGCTACTACTAAGTGCTGTATGTTTTGAGAAAATAAGATTACAGTTCAGTGACACTGAAGCTAAACTGCCACCACAACACACTGCAGACTTCATGTTCTTCTGAAGTGAGTGAGTGTGGTTGAAGAAACTTTAATGATTAAAGACGTATCTGCCAATGCAACTTCCAACTTGGTAATTTAGGCCAGTATCATCTGATAGGCAGCTGACAGGCATCAAAACACAGAGTTCATTTTATGGAGGTTGTTGCCAAAGCTTGCTGCATGTTCTCTACCAGAAAACTGCTGTTGTAGAGAGAAAGGGGCTAGTCAGGTTGGACCTTGAGAACCGTTTACACCTTGTCATGTTTTATCAACTTTATGGGTATAATGGAAGAGGGAGGAAAAGATTGGAAACTGAAAAGCCAATTACATTAAGGATGGAATGGTTAAATAAATAAGTTGGTTTACTGGTGTTTTCTACTGTCTGTGAGCAGCCTACATGGACTTTTACATGTTGATGGTTTTTGTTCTATATTTTATAGCTTGTTTATGCTGAATACATAGGTGATTTAAAAAAAATATGCATATTAACTATTGCACTGTTGCACAAGCCAAATACAAAAAAAAAAGTACAGTTTTACTTTCAAAGACATACACAGTTCAGGATATTTGTCAGGGGACAGGAAATTTGCATTTGCAGTGCAAAATCCAGAGCTGGGTGATTAAATTGTGGAGCTGTTCAATGATCGATGTATATATTGACTGATGTTTGGGCAGAGAGGTAAGAACATCTCAGAATGTGATGATAGTGCTGTCTCAGCAGAAGACATTTTCTTGGCTGTACCACAGGGATGGTAACTAAGCGCTTCATATTTGGAACTTGTTTGTGTCATAAACATTTCATCCACCAGGATTTATCTGAACTAGACTCAATCTTGAACAAACCTAAATGGCTCAATTATAATTGTCAGTAGAAGCTAACATAATGGGCAGTGAGAGGTGCCTGTGCAACCCCTACTGGGGCAGTGTGTGGAGGTAAAATACCAAACTCTTAGTAACTCCATGGGTCAAGTTCAAGATGACTTATCCAACTGAATTTTAAAAAGAGAATTTCTCCTAATAAATAATGGAATAATTTTGCCAAAAACTATTTTGTGCTTGGTTATTCTGTATTTTGAAGAGTTGGCTGGTTGGCTGGCTATTATATCTTGTTTTAATCAAACAGGATATTGTTTGGTTATATTTACTTATTATATTATATTATATAATTTCTATCAATATGCCTGTAGTACATGGGGGAAAAAATTATCCATTGCATTCCAACTTTCAGCATATGATGAAAAGATTACTTTTTAAGATTCATACTGGTGTCTTTGATTTTATGAAAATAAAATACAAATTCCTCTAATGATCAATTTGTTTTCCAGTAGTCATGCATTGGAAAAGTTAAAATACCAATTTCCATTAACGGCCCAAGATAATGGCTAATGCATACTTTTCAACAAAGAAGGAAATGCTCTCCCGATACAGGATTCCTCGTGAACTACTTGATTGATTGCAGGTTGGCAGACGATATAAGTGGGGCGGTGTGCCTTCAGATGATGAAGGGAAGTGCTGATTCAGCAGAGATCGTGAAGGTTAAGGTGACTCATCTCTAATACTCCCAATGGGTGTTTTATTAGTTTAGTTCCATAGAGCATAAAATTAATCGATGCAGTGTGCTGCACTACAATAAATGGATTTTGGACAGTTTCTCAGTAGCACAGCAGGCAAAAAAAGCTTACTCTGTATGTAGCTACAGTAAATGATTGTGAACTAGTACTTAACTACTCAAGTGTCTTTCCCTCTAGAAAAATGCAGTAGCACTGCTGCGGCTAGTTGAATATCTAATCACTGCACCAACTTTGCGCAGCCTAGAGGGACCAGTCTTTGAGGTTACAGTATATGACCCATATTACTACTCTGAAATTACTAACTTTGCTCACTGAACGTAGCAAAGCTCTTGCAGGGATCTCATTTAACCTATCTGCAGTTTTATACCACCAGGGCAATGGACAGCTCCAGTCTTATTCATAATGTTTATACTGGTTTGTTAAACCTGCTCTTATCATCATTGTATTGTTATGATTGTTATTGTTCCATCATATGTATTCTGATATACTCTATTGACACGGTTACCATAAATCCCTTGGTTTACAAGTCACGAATTTGTGTAACAATGTGTAACCCCCATTTCTGCTTTTGAATCACTGATGCCATTTGGAAATAAGGTTAATCCTGACAACAAAAGAAAACCATGTTGTGTGTTGTCAAAAATCGTAAAGTAAAAATGTTGACATCCTTCAGCCCTCCAGTCTTAAATAGTTTTTCTCGCTTGGCTGAGTCGACTTGAGCCCTCTGTGTGAAGTTTATTGATCCATCCTGAGAAAAGAGATTGAAAGCCGCCAGTGACACTGCTTCCCATAGACAGGGGAGCTTAAGTCTTTTTATCTGACTGTTCCTTCTCTCACAATCTATCTGATGAGAGCACAATTAAAGTGTAGTAACTCAGAAGAAAGAAAAGTCAGTGACCAAACAGAGGCTAAGGCTGTGGAGCCTCAGTGGGAACACAAGGTGAAACAAAGAGAAAGGGGGAGGGGGGTTGTCTCTTACAAAGTAGAAGATCATCTAATTTCTGCTCTAACACACTACAACTTCTTTTTTAATGAACTGATCATAAACTAAAATAACACTTATCCAAATTTGGCATGAAAACTAAACTTGTTCTGTGTCTGTATTTATTTAAATTGTGATTAATTTACATCAGTTTATTTTGCTCTTTGACACAATGTGTTTTTAACTAAGACATAGCTTGGTCATGATCAGATCAGCCAAACAGCTGCTAAAAATAGTTGCTGTCCATTTTTCTAAAATTAGACAGATTCGTGCTGTGTCACTTGTTTCAACTGACAAGGCAATAAATCAAAACATAACTATTTTGATACATTATTACAGGATGTTTAGTGCCATTATTTTATATATTTGGTGATTTTTCTCCACCTCTATCATCAGTCCTGCAGCTACACTTGTAAGTTCTGCCAGCCAATTGTAAAAGGACTGGATTCAGATTCTTCCCTAGTTTGAGTCAAATTTCTTCTTGCATTTTGAAACCATCTATTCCCTTTTCGTCCGTTTGCCTGCTCCAACTCCCTCCCTGTTTCCATTTTCTCGCTTTCTAGCTTTCCATTCTCATCCATTGCACAACATCAGTAGACACAGTCGAACTCAGGGCCGGTGATATTAAAAGCATATTGACAAATAAAAATAAATGTTCAATTTTCAGAGTCAACATGTTTTAATTTTACTGATAAGATGCTCCTCTCTGGTTGCCAATGTATTTAGCACATTCTCACTGGTGTGGCAGCTTCTACAGCACATTTACATTCAGTTGTGAGCTATTCTTGCTTACAGCAGATCTGTCTTTTCACCTTTCACCTATATTTATTACACCTTAGCTTTCTTCAGTCTATTCTTACATTTTTTGTTTCATATTCCTTCTTCACTATTGTTTCTCTCCTGCCCCTGAGCTGTGGCTGTCACAGCATCGCCTGCAGTGGACCGATGGTTCATGCAGCAACTCATCCGCTCCAGAAAACTAGAGAGGCCAGGTGCATACTGAGTTCTTTGTTTGACTTGCAAACATTGTGACGTCAGCTAAGCTAAATTAGTATGCATTACACAAGTATAAATGTGTGCATTCTCTCACTGAACATACTACAGTAACTGCAGTATTGCTGGACCAGTTAAAGAAAAATGTAAATACAAGCTTGCAGTTGCTTCATACCTGACTAACATTATGTCTGCTAAAAAGAGTCACTATAGCCATGAACACTGTATAATCTCAGACATGACTCATGCATAGTGGTTTACACATTTAGCACAAATGCATTAACCTGACACATTTTTGCCTGTTCCAACATCAGAGGGAATAAGCAACAATCTGCCAACTACTGATATGAAAGATGTGAACCATTTATGTTTTAATCTGCAAATTCAGCTGCCACATTCTGGAAACAACAAAGCTCCAAAGGCTTCTGCTATTCCAGTGAAACGTATGACAGAACATTTTCTTCCACTTCCACCAACTTGACCAACTTTTAATCTCTCTAAGCAGTTTCCTTGCATTTTAATGCACCATCATTTGCTTTGCAAACCCTTACAAAATCAATGCAAATCTTTGAAAAGTGCACTGTTGTCTTTCCAGGAGAAAGTTCTGCCTCAGGGAATTATGTCCTGGGGGTCCTTGCTATGTTAAACCACAAAGTAAATGGAAGGACACCGCTTTGCAAGCTAGTTGTAAAAGCAGTGGCTCCACTTCAGAGACTGCCCTTAGGACTGGAGCTGGTAGCAAAGAACACACAGCAAGGAGAAACAGAGGAAATTTAGGTAAATACTGCGCTTTACTTTGGATATTTATTGGCTGAAGTACCAACTGCAGCGACTAGTTCATTAAAAACATTGTTGTCAGTTTATTAGGTACACCTAGCCACAATACATACCTGAAGTAAAAGTACTTCATTTTGTCCAGATACATTTATCTTGATGACATATGTAGGAAAATGTTTCTCCAGTTGGACAGAAGTGGGATATCTGTCAAGCTTTACAAAGAAAACCTGAAATAGCTGATATTTCTGTGTGTATTAGTGGAACCACAACTTGGGCTTTGACTCAGGGGGACAAAATTTGGAGCACTGCAGGTTTTGCAGTCTCCAAAGACTTCAAGCAGTTCTTCAGGCAGCAGTTATGACCCTGCACAGATGCCTCTACATATGCAGAAATGATTAAGTGTCCATACTGTCCAGATTATGACTAACAATTAGATGTAAACCCATGCTTTACAATCAATATAATAAAGTGAAACAAAACGTCCTTTTGTAAAACCTGAGAAAATAAAATATCACTTTTGAAGAGGTCTTGCCTTAGATAGGAGTGAGTCAGGGTGGCTGAATGGAAGTGGCACGTCACGCTTGGTGGTGATGTTCTGTACTAGGTTTTTGTTAATTTCAAAACATTATAATGCTTTGTAACGTGAAAATGATAAAATATTTTTAAAATTTGCAAATTATATAACTGTTGTATTGACAAAAATGCCCTTGAACAGCTTCTGTTAACTTACAACAAATCCCACTCTCTGTATGCAAGTGACCTTCACTGAACAAGTGAGATCATCCCATGCATCTTTTTTGGCGAGTGTCATTTTATCCACTTCACTATTAAACATGAAGCTTGCCTGCAGGTCCCTGTGTGCACACACAGCTGCAGTCTTGTTCCCTTTTACACATACTGGTAGGGCGTTTACCTGTGCTATACAGGAACAATGCTTTTTAACTTAAGACATGATTAATTAAGATACTAGTAAAGCTGCAAAACACATCATAAATGTTTCTTAAGAACAAATTTTTAAAAAAGGCCCATTGTTTTTTTGTTTGTTTGTTTTACTTTGTGTATACTACTCCAATCATGCAATTCATCAGGGTTACAATTACTCTAAAAAAACATTAACAGCAGTAAAAATTGAGATTTGTGATCATGTAAAAAGTATGTTGATCTAACTTGGTACAAGTTAAGGGAACAGTAATAAAGTTTTGAGTTGGATCAAATTTGCAAAGAGTTTAAATGAATTTGAATTAAATACATTAGTTTATATTATCTGTGACAGCCTACATGATCAAAACAATGCATTACAACACAGTGCCGCCTGCACCCTGGTGAAATTATGTATAGACTTGAGTGCAACTTTCTCATAAGAGGCCAGTTAGTGAGAACATGCTGCAGGGTAGCTCTAATTCCCACGACTGCTGCCGCTGATGCTGCAGTCCTACATAGCCCTGAATACCTACAAGAATTCCAAGGATCGGTCATTTCTTTAGTGGGAACTTCAGGGTCTAACCTCTCCCACAGATACAACACACTCTACCTTTACAAGCTTGACTCTAGCTTACTCTTGTGGACACACATGCATGCGACTGAGACAGACACACTCTGAACCTCAAAGGGGAACCAATGCCATTACGTCCGATCCTCACCTACTCTGATTAAATTGTGATGGCTTGCTTATTGTTCGGCTCCTCTTTTTTGTGCTGTCAGGCATTGATTTCCCTGGTCTGATCTAATCCTGGGTTCACATAACTAAGCATTAATTAGAGAGTGAGGTGGAGCAGGACAGGGAATAGAGAGCTCATATTTCATTCACCCTAGGCTTTAAAAGTGCAAGTTCAAAGTTTGATCAAGGGCCAGTAGAAAGAAAGCAACCTCTGAGTCAACCATCTGCTTTTATTGTGTTCCCAAGACATCACGACCTCTTGTAACTCCAATTAATAATCAAATCTATACCTTCTCACTGCCAACGCCCTTCTTGTCACCGTCTTGTCTCCACTGCTATTTTCCTCACCACTCCTACTCTCAATTTCAGGGTGCAGGTTTCCTGATATCACGATATCCGTCACTCTCAAATGAAGCCATCGCATGCCCCTGCTATGAGGAGCACTCCTACCTTTATGGAAACTTGATTGAACAGAGTTGAAAGGACCTATCCGCCTGGTTGGGGGGAAAAGTGCAGAACAGCTCCTGCATGCCACTCACCATCTGGAGGAACTTTTTTTTTTTCCCCCTTTTTGTCTGTGTGGCTTTGCTTCCATCTACTGTTCACAGAGGAAACTGCAGGGGGGACAGTGGGGCAACATAGTCTTATGTAAATGTTAAGTGGTCTGCACTTGTACAGCACTTTTATACTTTACCAGTACTCTATGCAAGGTGCCTGACCCACAAGGGGGCAACTTGGGGCTCAGTGTTTTGCCCAAGGACACTTAACTTCCCAGCTTCTCCTGGCATGTTAAGTGATCCTGATCCAAAGCCACTCTTATGGGTGTCTATTTTGTGTCTTGTATCAGAGAGACTTCAAATCAAAGAAAATATCATTGCAATAAGTTACTATCCTAACTCTTACTGAGTGCTGTAAACAACTCTTTCTATGCTCTGGGATCCACCACAAATCGGAGCTTAGATCATATTCCATCCATGCCTGTATAGTAAAAAGAGTTGGAAACATGGAATTGAATATAAAATGGCCTCAATATTAAGCACTAGCTAGCTATCTATATATTAGTAGTTGATTCTTGATATAAAATACAAATAATCTGGACCTATGGCTGTCAAGTACATTTGGCTGAGTAAAAAGTGTATTTCCCTCTACTACAAGTCAATTGAAAACTGAAGTTAAATGTAGCACTTGAGGCAAAGTAACTGTAGTTTGTTCCACCACTGCAAAAGACAATCACTTTAAATCAAGTAATTTGTCAAACAGAGGCTAAATTAGAATCAAATCCCAAGTGAGTTGAATCAGCTCTGTTCATTTCTTTATGGCATACAAATACTGAAGATGCGACGCAGTTCTGAAACTGGGATAGAAACCATCACACTCACACACATCCACAATCCCATGAGTGGCGTTAATCTATTGGCTGATGCTTTGGTTTGCCCAGTTCAGGGACAGTACAGAGCGCAGAACGTCTAAAAGGCTGCAAACCCAAAAAATGAAACAAAAACCGAGGTATGAAGTGAACCATACATGTAGAAAATTGTATGCATATCGGATCTTATGAGAGTCAGCCATACACAGCCATAATAAATACTGTTTCATATTGTAATTTTGAAGTAGTTTTATACACATTAGCATTAATGAAGTGAAATTGTATGTCTGTACCTCATACCATACCTTTGCAAATACCTAGGCTGACTGACAGCAGAAATTTACTGGACAAACAAAATCGTTTTCATTAAGCATAAAATAAAATGCAGTCATTGTGGATTTTAATACAATGAGATGCAACTCCACAATGTGCAGATTTCTTTTGCAATTATAACTGTTGGGATGACAACATCACTTCAATTTGCCAATAAATGTAACATTTTCCAGCTACTGAGCTTCCCTTTGAACACACTATCAGTTGATGCAGCATGCATGTTTGAGAAGCCAGGTGACAGTTTAAAGGGGCCATGTTATACTTTTAGTGGCTTGTTGGGTGCCCATGTTACACATTGTCAAAGGCCTGTGTCTGGATGGTGGCTGGCAATCTGGCAATGAAAATATGTGCTGGTGCAAGTGTAAGTGCACCCATTTAATTGAAGTTCTATAATCTTGTATGAATGGGGACCCAGAATAAAATATAAACACTAAATTAAGCATAATATGGCCATTTTAACTAAAATAACACATTGCAGTAAACTATATTCCCCCCCCCATCTCTTCAGGAATCAAATCTGGAAACTTGATACCAGTGTAGTGAGTCTTTGAGTTGAAACATTTTTAATATGACTTTTAATTTTCAGTGACTCTAAAGCACATTTGTGCTCGTTATGGTGATGTTAAGTGCAGCAAGGCTTCCCGTGGGCCAAAGCGTGATGAGTACTTTCACCAGAGTTTACTGGTTGGTAGCAGCTGTCCTCTGCCAATTAGACACATTGTGTAAGTGCGCGCACACATGGACTAATCTCCAAACAAATACATTGCAGTTCTCCCTCCCCCCCAGGCACAGGCTGCCTGGGCCTTGGCAACCATCCTGTTCATATACAAACACACATTATCCTCAAACTCGCATTAGAGTCCCCAGTTCCCCTATATCCATGTCCCTGTATCCAGCAGGCCCTGAGTTGCTCTAGTGTAGAAACACACAGTTTGCCTCTACTATCAATTCAGATCTGAAGGAATCTAAAGCAGCAGAAAGGTTACTGAAAACTGAAAACAAAGGCTGACTTTTAATTTGTTGATACAAAAGTTTGCATGATGGAATGGCAGGTAAAGTTACTTCAGAAACCATTCAGAACCCTCCACTTTTCCTTGACCATGTTGCAGATTTTGTATAGCTACATAATTTTACACTCCACCTATAAACCACAAAGTGAAAACTTGTATTTGTCTTTGACCGACCTCAGTGATGAGTAAATTTGTGGTCAGTAAAATGCTGAAAGCTATGTCCAAGCTTTTATCCTGTGTGCCAAACCACTGACTAATATTTTATTTGGAAACCATTTTAACCATTGCAGTATATGACAATGCAACAGGATAAGTAAATAAAAAGAGCACCAATAAAATGATGGTGGGAAATCATGTGGTATACATATACACATGTGGAAAATGCATATATTAATAAAAGAGAATATGTGTTATACATAGGCTTGGACACACATAACAATTACCATGTTTGTGTGTGAAGATACAGGTTACAATTATTGCAAAATAGTTTTTCAATAGTTATCCTTTCAAATTAATAAACTTGTTTTAGCAAACATAACATAACATGCTATTGTAAGAAAGTACTAATGCTTTCTAGTACTAAGGATAAATTTTATATGTTAAAATGATCAATTTAACAACAATTTCTTCTTTAAGGAACAAATGGTCATAACAATAGCCAATTATAGGCTTTTATGTGCATATTTCTTTAAAAAGCTAAACTGCATTACATCCAATGTGCACCCAAACACTTGACTTGTATTAAAATTGCCTCTATAAACAAAGTAAATGAAAAAAAAAAAAGAAAGAAAGAAAAAAAAAAAAAAAAAAACACGATGCACAGGCCAACTATTCATTTTCTATACCACCTACACCAATGGTCACCATTTAATTCAACCCTGTCTCCTAAAAATTATGTTCCTATAAAACTAAAATGCAATCACGATACTTGCAACTGGATTGCGTTTTCCATCAACATAATGATCTCATGCCCACAATTAAAGTAAATAAGTCGCAAATACGTTTATACTTACGTACATACGTATTAATTAAATGTCCAAAGACAATGTGTTTTTGGTGTGCCAAATTGTCCAATCTACAACATCCCTTTTTCTCTTCCGCTTAAATATCCGACCATGCAGTTCAATATGCTGACATGTGATTTCAACTTCATTAACATGTTTTATGTTTGGGTTCAGGCACTCACAGCACTGGGTTAGGGTCAGGAAAAGATGGTGGGCTGGGCTGCAACTTTATCAAATATATTCCACAATTTAACCATATACACACCAAATTTAAAAGCAAGAGGCTTTTTAGATTACTCATAGTGCAAATCACTTCAGCCAAGTTAGGCTGTGAACTCTCTGCCATCAGTAATACATGGCCATTGTTAAATTAGTTCATTTCAGCTTAATCTACATTTCATTTTCAATAAATAACATTGTGCAACACTGTCCATCATGCAGTGCATCAGTGCAGTGGCCCAGGTTCATGCAAGCACTGATGAGGGAGAGAGCCTTTCAAAATAGAATATTAATTTTCACATTCAAAGGTGTGTTGTTTTTTTAAACTATGCAATTATATAATCAAACTTAGAACATTCGTTGGCAGCCCTAATGAGCTGCTGTCGGTTGTCTTGTCCTCTTTACAAACAAAAACAAACAGCAGCAGGGTGATGAGCAGCAGCAGATGATGTTCATGAGATGATAAATTACACTGAAGTGATTTTCTCTCCTTTTCACAGAAAATATTTGATGCTAAACAGACTTTTTTTTTTTATTTATTTATTTTTATCATGAAAAAAAGTCGCTGATGGATAGACGGATAAAAGCTTGAGTGCTCTGAGGCCTCTTTGCCAGACTGCCCTATTACTCCCACAGCGAACCGTGGCTCTAACAAAACTCACACAGGCAAGCGTGTGCACACCAGTAAGCACTAATAAGGGATGTGTTCCAGTTTTGGCAGCTGTGTTTGCGTGAAATCTTTGGGCTGAGACCTTAGCCAGGCCGTCTGCCCATTCTTGCTGTTGGCTATGCTCAAGCTGATGCCAACACACATGTATATTAGTAAACAAGGTCACAAACACTAAAACAGCACAAACAATGTGAAAATTGACAGATGAAATGCGTTTTTCAGGTATATACTAAAATTGTGGACAAATATGAAATTATTAATTTTACTCCTACTAAAAACACCATCATTCACTCCTAAAATCAAATTGTAGTACAGTTGAAAAATATGCCCATTTCTGGATGATAGAGTAGCCTGACACAACCTGTGCACTACACAGCCATTTGAGCTTTTTTGGCATGGCAATCTGCGATGATAATGGCAGCCCAGAGGGGGAACTCACTGGATGGATAGAGCAGTTTTAATCTCAGAGTGAAAGACCTATATGACCTTGTCACAAGGTGTCCTAGGCCTGGGTGACTGACGAGACTCCCTCCAGGCACGGCACATAGCAGGGAACACAACTCCCATCTGATGAAGTGGAGAATGGTGAGAAAATAAAGATGAGACGGGAGCTTGCAGAGCTCACTTCTCAGGCTCACATATAAGCAGAAATTTAACTTGCAGGTGTTTAATATCAGTTACAGTAGGTCAGAAATGGCAGCTGAGGAACTGTAACTGGAAAGTCACCTGTTTCTAGCTACTGATAAGTGACGTTCCAATGTTGTTTGACAAACTGCACTTAAATTCTCAAAACACTATTGATTATGACAATCATTATCAGCGCTGTAGAACAAAAGTAGCTATGTGTGCTTATTGTGTCACCCATTATTTCACATAATTGGTAACAAACACAATCCACTGCAGACAAAGTTAGGAATCATCTTATATCTCCGTCTCTCAATATTTTCTTCTCCTTGACTCAAACTCAAACTCGACTGGCAACTGGCAAGAATGATGAACATAATAAAAATAATGAATTTATGAAATTAAATAATGAGAATTTCCCTTCTGTACACTCACAAGCCCACATACAGGTGGGTCTATATTGAACATGGGGACTACATTATACAGTAAGGCAGAAGCCAGTTATTGTGGTTTGGCCCCAGTCAGTTATTACAATCTTGACTGATGCTACATAATACAATTTTGTTGACTGATGGCATGTTGAACTGCCAGTAAAGTGACAGATCACATCCTTTGTTTTTTAATCATTCACACAACTCAATCAATGACCAAATAGGCATTCAACCTATAATTACTTGCAACATTTCTGTCCAGATCAATGCTTGTGTATCGTACCACCATTCAGAGTTCCCTGAGGCACTGGTTATGGTTTTGGCCGAGCTGGCTGCCAGTTGCGAGGTTAGATTGCGTGTGTCGTCTCCCTCCTGTGTCAGTGCTGGCAGTTTGGACTTGGCAAACTGTACAGGACCATGTTTCACACTTGGAAAATCACTGTGCAGACTGAGCAGTATGGCAATTAGATGTGGGTGATAAAGAATATCATACTTTCTATATACGTATTTTTGCAATAATGATATAAAAGACAACATGAAAATAGTTCCATTCCACATATTTCCGGCCCTAAGTCACAGCACAGGAAGCTGTGCAACCTCCAACATCACCTTAACATACAGTACTAAACTATGAGTAAGGTAGGCTAAATAATATGGATAAAATATTTCCTTAACAATTGCTTCCAATTTTTTTTTTATTATTGTAAGAAGAAACACTAAAACAAAACCCTGAACTGAACTAAAACAGTTTGTTGGTGTTGTTTGGCCAAAACCCGCCACAATCTCCTCCTCATGTTGAAGGTGTTTGTTGTATTCAAGTGAAGTCAAATTGCCCTTAAAGGACAAATACAGTAACTCCTATTGTGCTGCACATTGCTATGTTCACTGTCCCAGTTAATTCTTTTCATTTAGGGCTAACTCACTCGGACAACTTTGACATGAATGCTTACAAATTGTTTGAGACCACACTCAACTAAAAGCAAATGTTTTTCCATCTGTTACAGATACATTTCAGTCCTGATTAATTTGGCTACACCCGTTTTACTTCAGCAACAAGCAAGTGCATTTTAATGCACTAACAATCTGTGAGCAGCCACTTTGTTGGGAATACAGATGAGCAAGTGGTGCAATCAACAACATTTTGTTTAAAATTAATCAGTCAAATATAACTGCAATCCAATTTCATGCTGCACACACTGCTAACAGTTTTCCACATAACAGCAGGGTGCAGTAATAGGATGTTAACTTGTTAAGGAGTTGGAGTGCAACCTGTCACATGCAGCTCTCTACCCACCACCTGACTGTGACTGCTCCTTCCCGTTTCATCACTTTCTGCAATATTTCAAACTTATCCACTGTCAAATAAATTAGAAAATGATGAAATTGTGATAGACAGTTGCTGCTAATCTTTGTCACAAATTCACAGCATTTTCCAAGAGCACTTCATAATAAAAGCTACCACTTGTTTTGGCAGTTGAATGTTTATTCTGAACTACCAGCTGTAAGAAATCCTGTTTTGGGTTAATAACAATTTAGAACTACTACAACTGAGAAATGGCAGGAACAAAAAAGTGTATCACTGGAATACAGACATTTCCTTTCCTTTTTGTAAATCAGTTTATATTTATACATTATATTTTAAATGCTGTTCAATGCACTTGTGTCACATGTCGCATTCAATAATAAAGCATGCACACAAGGC
>OMLM01008211.1:15600-26649 GCA_900302695.1 Helostoma temminkii
GTGTTTAAAATAAAGCACACAGTGTGTGTGTGTGTGTGTGTGTGTGTGTGTGTGTGTGTGTGTGTGTGTGTGGTTTAAGGTTCGTTTTGGCAGCAGACGGCATGGAGGTCATCCATCTTGTTACAACCATGTCCCAAAGTCTATGTGTGTGTGCATTTGTGTCTGTGTGATAGGAATTGTGCATGTGTGTGGCACATGTGTGTGCTTGGGTGCAAAAGGAGTGTGTGCGTGTAGAGAGAAAAAGCATGATTTATGGAAGGGAGTGATGCTGGAAAGCTCTAGGTACAGCGACGCCTGTAAATCCTGATAAAAAACCTGGATAGAAGCAATTTAATGCCATCAATCTTTCTACCTAGGGGCTGTGATATATTGGCAGGTAGGAAGGAGTATGTGTGGATCCTTGTGTGCTAGTGTGTGTGATGCATTGAAGAAATAAGGTAAACTTATTCCTCAAGTTGACACCCATGTTTTAAACAATTAGTTCAAATCCTGTATTGTGGGATTTCACAGTCATATACTATACAGCATAATTTAAACACCAACTCTGGAACACATTGTTACTGACCATTGCAGAACTGTGCCTCAGTAAAATATATCAGCATTACAATGCAAGAGGTATGTTGCAACATTAAGTGGAAAAAAGCTCATCATGATACATATGTTAACATTCAAGTATCACTTTCAATACATCTTTCACCTTGTCTGTTATCTATACACTGTCAACTGGATGTAAACATGATACAACATAAAATGAAATTTAGGAGGCAGGATTTTATCAAAATGTAATGTAGATCTTTGCCATCATTAATGGAAATATGAATTCTATGTTGTTCATACGGCTGGGGGATTAATAATTTTCAAGTTGATTATAAAATGACTGATCAATATAGGTTTTATTTTATTTTGAACCTGAATTTTTGGCCTCCAACTATTGTAGAAACAAGACAATCAAGATAAAACAATATTTGTGCCACATTCTATTTTGCAATGACTCTCTTGTTTTGTCCTTTGTCCAGGGCACCCATTTCCTTTACAACTGTGTGATTTTGCCCTTCCCCAAAATCTTAGGGATGTAAAGTATCACAAAAGTCACAATTCGTATCCTAATATGGATTTTAAGTCACAGATCTCAACAAAAATACAAAAATCTGCTAAAAGTACTATTCTGTATTTTATACAGTAATAATGTAAACTATAATATACATAACAGTCGTGACATTATGCAAAATTTTAGGCTCTGTAGAAAGTTAGACTGAACAGTTAGACTGAACAGTTAATGCAGAACAGTGTTCTGCATCAAGTCTGCTTAGCATGTTCATAGCAATTACCAACTAGCAAACAAGCTTGTGCAGGCACAGCTGAGATTACGTTTATTCTGAGCGTTAACACCTGTTTTAATAAGTGTTGAAATAAACTACTTTTATTTATTTTATATCCCTTTAATCACATGTACAGTAACAAGTCAGAGAATAATGAACTGAATGAACAGTGAACTGAAGTCCCATCTAACCTGCTGCTCTGTGTGGTGATTCTGAATTCCACCCTCACAGAGACACAGAGAGCAGAGACTGCAGTTCAGGCACCAGAATTGTATTTTCAGTTGTTGTTTCAGATTAAGTTCTTTTCAAGTGCTAAACACGCACTAAGATCCACTGATAATTATATTATACCATTATGGCCCTGTTTTCCTGCAGGCACAATGCCAACATTCATTCAAATGCAAGTCTTACACAGCATATCTACTAGAATCGGTTATGACGTGTTCAGACACTATTTTGTTCCATCTTCCGTTTCATGTCAAAACCCAATAGGAACACTTCAGAAGCATATCTGCTTGTTGTGGTCCTGATGTGTCTTTGTAGTTAAATGCTTTCCTTTTTGTCTTTAGATAGTTCCTACTTTGTTGAGCTGTAACCTACAGACACAGTCTCCAGTTGAGTCATTATGAACGACATGGATCAAAGATTTGTGAATTAATTAATTATAGAAGTCAATTGATCATCATAATTACTTCACATCTAGCTGTGTTCCACATAAAGGGTAGGGAAGATGGAGATATCCCTCTAGTGTTTTTCCCTACTGAGAGTCTAGATTAATAAAAGTACTACCTGATTAGTGGATTGAATGTTGTCAAAAGAGTTTCATTAGTGGCTTCTGTCAAAAATAGACCCAGCGTGTGTCTTTCGAAGCTATATTGCCCAGAGAGATTACGCTTTTATTTTGGCTGCGCCTGGTTTCAGGAAAATAGGGCCCTACATATAAAAATAATGTGGGAGACAGTAAAATACGCCATTCACATGACCACACAAGTACTTTGTGTCTTTTTTTGCAATCCTGCATAAGATGTAGAGAATCATTAGGCTCACTTTATGAAGCAACAACAGCAGTAACAAACTCTATGTCAAATTATGATAGTCAAAATTGGCAATTAATCTGTGCTTTACATTTGTGCCGAACCATGGAGAGTGATCTGAATGATCATGGATCGAATGCATTCAATTACATAACATTACACCCATAGGTTAATGTTCATATTAATGCAAATGTAACATTAGCTTTATGAATAATTGTCACTTTGCCAGTTATAAAATTGCAGGTGGTTAATCAAATGTGCATGTATGCCTAACGTACCGATGTGCACACACAAATACGCTGAATGTCTTCTATAACGTTGTTTTGAATGCATCGGTCTAGAAGTGCAGACCTAAGGGCCAAAAGAAACACCAAAGTAAAAGCAAAAACAGCCTTGTGTTGCAGGCTCCCCTGAGGCCGACACAACTTTACATTCACTTGCCTGTAGGTTAATAGGAGTGTGATTTATAGCACAACAAGGTTCCATCTATCTAACTACAGCTGGTGTCAGTGCACAGCTCTGCTATTCTCCAGTAAATGTTACTAAACACTTCAGCGGCATCGCAGATGAAAAGCCTAATGTCGCACCCAGTCTGTTTTTATAGAGAAATTGATCATTTAGTAAGTAACAGCACAAATTAATTTATTGCTCATCATGAAGTCACTCAACTAAATGATACATGAACGTTATCTTTTCTTATATTTTTTTTAACAAACTTACCTTATAAGATATAATAAACTGAAGTTAGATCAAATTATTCTAAACATGAAGTATTGCTTTAACAACAGAGTATGTTAAGACTAAGCTGAACGAGGACACTGCAGTGAAAACGGGTATTATCTATAAACACAAAGCTGTACACAACTCACTGAAGGTAAAACCTGGTAAAATGCTGGTGGGCCCACGATAAGCATTTTAGCATTTACCTAAGCACAGCATACACCTGTTATTCATGCCAGGCCACAGGCATGTACGACTTGAGTCACACAGCATAATCACTGGGTGCACATTAAGGTAGCATGTTTAAAAATGTAAATACAGTTTACCTGGTTTTAATTCACAGAAACACAGAACTAAACTGGGTCATGGTCACACTGAATCCTTTACACAACATTTTTAATTATACAATTTTATCTCAGGGCAGTTAGTGCTTCCCTGATTTGCTCCAGTGTTTTGTGTAAAGCTGAGGTTGCATCAACAGTGTTATCTCTCTGTGTGACAGACTTGACTGGAAAGGCCTTGAGAAATGATTTAATTTACCCCTGCAGGCACTAAATCACAACCAGTGAGAGCATCTACTTCAAGCACACGCAGGCACACGCAGGCACACGCAGGCACCCACACACACACACACACACACACACACACACACACACAAAAAAAAAATCAAGCAAGCACACTTGACACACACAGTGACAGGGATGCACTGATAACACTGCAGACAAAGTATGAGTGGTAACATTTTAATAATCACCAAAAAAAACAAACAATGATTAGTTTTAACAAACTAACTCCAGATTAATAGAATAAGAGTGCACATTTTCCTATACAGTGTCAAAGCAAAACCCAATTTACACCTTCAGGTGAAGCCACAGTGCCGACAGTGAGTGTGCATCATTCAAAGTCAGCGTCCAAAACAATATTCAGCATTGAAGTTTGATAACATGATGGGACTAAATGTATTAACTACTACTGATGCATGAATACCAAGTTTAAAGTCAAATCATACCTACAATAAATGATCAGGAAATAAGACGTCTGTAAAATAAACTAAAATGTCTGACATTTAGAAAGAGGTGCGTGTTTCATGCCAAAAAACTTGTACAGAGTCATTTGCTTTGAAAAATATTAAAATAAAAAAAGTAAATACTTTAACAACAGTTTTGTTGTTAAAGGATTTACGATGACTTGTTTTAGCTTCCTTTAGGTTTAAGGATACAAGTTTGGATGGACATTTCCTCTCTTTGTTATAAGTGGATCTATAACTTGTCTTTGCATGTTTTACATTAAATGTAAAAACACCAAAGCCAAAGCAGGTCTGATCACTGATTCTTTCATGGAATTACTAAGGGCCCTATTTTCCTGAAACCAGGAGCAGCCATAGTCTGAGTGATGGAGCTATTGGCGTGTCAAAGGATTTTTTTGCAATTTTCATGAACACCAGTGTTGGCTTAACCAAGCGCAACAGGACGCAATGTGGAGGACAGGAAGAATATATTATTTCTGGAAGGAATGCCTTATGAGCAGGTGAAGTTGGGACGGGAGTTGAAAAATATCAGTTTATATCAGTTCCTGTGATCGCCTTTAAAAGCAGCACGTGAGGGAGAGGCTGAGGTGTGAAGAGAAAGTTCATCTGAATAAATGATTTAAGTTCCAAAATGAACAAAAATACACAACACTGCTATTATTAATAAAAATCACCATGCTATAGGGCTTCATTATCAAAAATATAATATATAATGATAAGCAGCTGATGTATATTGGTGAAGCAGCTACTGAAATATCTCTGGGGAGTATCAGCCCCTATAAAATGTATTAAAATAAAAAATAAATAAACAACAGATGTGCTGTGCCAGGAGTGAGTAAGTCAGTAGGATTTTGAAGAGGGACCATGAGTTGATTCTGATCACAAAGAAAAAAAAACTAGACCATGGACCATGGACCATTTCTGCCTCTGCACCATCAGTGTCTTGATTTTATTTATTTTATTATGTCATTGCACAAACAGTATATTACACCCTAAGCTTTACCCTTCACTGTTTAGTAGCAGTACTGAGCCTAAGTTTATTTATGGGTCAGATAGAAGGAAGGAAAATATGAATTTAATGAATTCATTAATTGCTAATAAATATATTTTGGTTACATTTTTCTGTTCTAGCTTTGTTTTCAACATACCTTATTATCTCATTAAAATACTGAGACGAATAAATATGTGATACAGAAAAGGCAGTTTCTTATTTTGGCTTGTAAAAAAATCTGCTTGGCCGGTCACTCAAAGTTAAGGTAATTAGTGAATGTTCATTTGTAGAGTCGTAGTGGTATCTACATTCCCATTTAACACTTATCTTTGCTTAATGTAATGCATAGTTCACATTCTTGGCTCAATTTCTCTCTTAGAATTATTAAATTTAACAGAATTGCCACTGTATTAACACTCTTCCCCCAGCACACAAACAGATACATTTTCAACTTCCTGACAGTTTATGGACAAAAGGTGCTCAAGTGTCAGCTGGAAATGTGCTGTGATGGACAGTGGCTGTCCAAATGACATCCAACCAACATCTTGCCAACTTTAAACCCAGCGTCCACAAACCTCATGACAGACAGATTAAGATTTTGACAGCCTTAAGCCTTCAACACTCACACTTTGACACATTTTTCTGTGGGCTTTTACTTTGCTGTTCTCTCTTTTTGTCTCAGGCTTCCAGTGCTCATTCTCTTACCAAACCTGCATGTGGCAACACAGTGACTGTCAGACAGACATCACACGTCTTTCTCTGAAGTAATCCAGCCTGCCCACACATACAGTTGTTAACTGTAATGTGCTTATTTAAAGGCAGACACCACCTTCAACAAAATCTGACAGCTTATCAGTATTGATAATCAAAACTGTAGCTCTGGCTATTCTGTGTTTTACATTTTATTTCAAACTCTGGCTGAACCGAGGTGGTACACAACATTACCACAGACAACTTAAATAGGAGCAACAAGAAAAGTCAGACAACTTTAGTATTAAGGCAACTAACAACTGATTAGTCAATTATTATCCTAGAACGTTCTGCTCAGTAGCAACTGGACATAAGTTCTTTAAGACTTTCACCTTGCATCCAGAAGGCTTCATCAGTTCTGACTGACCTGCAAGTCTAGCAGTCTTATAAAACCTGTGGAGTTAGCAAGTCGTTAACACTTGATGGTCACCTGTGGGTTGTTGATCCACCAGGCTGTGTCACTGTGACCACCTGCTACCAGGTGTGAACGACTGTGAAACCACCTGGCTCCCATGTGTTGTGCTATGAGTTGTAAAGCTGTTTAGCCTCGCCTACGTACAGACCTGTACATTCTTCACTGCACTACACTGCTGTATATGAAGGTGAACATTTAGTCAATTATTCTAACAATACATTTTTCAATTGCATCTATTTGTGTTGGTTGATTAATCCTTTGGTTGACTTAATAATATATAATGAGAATAATTTGTGTCAGAAAAGCGTGTGTTTCACTTATTTTAACATGTATGTAAGGAGAATTGTTACCTTGATACCATGCATCACACAAGACTTAAGCGCGGTAGTCCTAATTAGGAATGGAGTTGTTCACTATATTCTGCTATTGTGCAGAATCTAAGGTGGAGCCTTTTGGGCTCCGTTTCTGAAATGCAGATGACCTACACTTTGTACTGTCCCTAAACACGGACTAGTGCTAATGCAGAAATATGTCTGTATTATTTATCTGCAGAAGGTTCCTTACACTGACCTACAGCGCAACGTTACTGTGAATCAATGCTGTTTAGTTTTATAGGTCTATATGCACATAGAGAGACTGCTTAAAACCTGCATATGTACTAAAAAGTGGTGCTGCCATACTAGTTATTAGCATCTGCTCTAGGGAGTCATCCATTGAGTTCCTGTCTGAAATTCAGCAAATAAAAGTGCAACGACTGCTTTCAGGCACAGATTTCAACCAACAATCTGGCAAAATTCCCTGTAATAAATAATTACACTGCTGTCTCGTCATTTTTAGGCCAGAGAGCCTCAGTATGTTTAGTTGTAAGCATAGCAGATGTGCTGCTGTGATCAGGACATTTCAGTTTTAAACTACAGAATCCCACACATTTGACAACACTGGTTGATAGGGGTGTGCAATATCACACCAGCCACGACAATACTGGTATGATATTCTACAAGGTAGAAAAGTGTAATTTGGCGATATTAAAAACATCAACACATCGCGTATGATGACATGCAAGTTCCCTAGTGTGTAAAATAACATCTGCCTAATGATGGAATGAAAATGAAACTAACAATAGTTTCTTGTACAAATCTAAACAAGTCTGTTTTCACCGTGGATTTCTTTTATTCAGACACTTTGTGCAGTGTATCGCATTTGTAGGTTTTTATGGAAATATATTACGTTTTGTGGGCTTGTTGTACTACATGCCATGACACCACAGTGTCTGCTCCAGCCATGTTCTTGAGTCAGAAAACAAGCTTTTCAGCGCTACCTTCAGACTTCAAGGCTAGGTTCTGAGTCTTTTGTGAGGTCATGCTATTGGTTTTCTTGTCCGTTTTGAAAAGTATGCCGTATGCGAGGTGAGGTCGCGTGTTCCAGGTCACAATATCCTGAGAACTAGCTATAAAGCAAAAAAGATCTGGTCAATATGTTTGTTCTATGGCTGCCATACCAATTAAAATACTGATATAATTAGCACTAATAAAGTCCTTTCTTGAAGTACACTTTTATTGCTGATGTAATTAGGAAAATCTCTGAAGCCTGCTTTGTTAGGTTTCTGTGCATGTGAGCTATTTGAAATACCTACACACAGACACTGTCTACTCTTCACTTCTGAGTTTCATGAAATAACATCTTTGACACCTACCTCGAGTTTGGCTTCACACACTCACACTCACCTTTGCCCATCATCAGCTTGTCTTGACTCCAGATGCAATCACTCAACAAGAGCACACTGAAAACTTCCAGTGGGAGAAATACAGCCATGTGACTGCCTGCAACTGCAAAAACCTGACATTTGCACACTAACTGTAATTCAACTATTAATAAGTTAACAGTTCAAAACTAAACAGCATTGTGTGTATACATGGTGTAACAGCGACTCTCCATGTAAGTAACCCTGTGACTATAAATATAGCTACACATGCAGCAGATCACTAATGACAATTATCATTTTTACTCCAGAGCCATTTTCAGATATTAACTGGAACCCTGAACTTCCCTAGGCATTGCCTGGAGAAACTGTATGCACGTACATACTTCAAGAAAGTTGGGTCATACACACAACGCACCCCTTCTAATCACACAACTAGCTATGTTTCAGTGTGCCATAAACAAAACACTGAGACCAAAGTCTCTTCCCTCTTTACCTAAGCAACAAAGTGTCTGACCATGGACAATCTCCCGCAGTGTGCTGCATGTGCAAATGAATAACTCTGATCAGATCTGACTCTCCAGATACTGTCCTGATTTTATATGTGAAATCAGTGCAGGCGCAGTTAAAACCATAAATATCTGCTGGCTTCTTCTCCATAAGACAGGAACAGCTGCTGAGGTGAATATATATTGAAATTAACATAATAACTTTTATTCTAATTTACAATGGGGGGGAGTACTACCGCTTACTGTTATGGTGGAGGATATTATAGAAAATCACCATCTTATGTAATAAGTTTCCTCCTTGACATTTGAGGGTTTCGTGGGTATTAGGAAGCCTTTCCTCTCCCCAGCCCTTCAGTAAGGAGGGCAGGCAGCTTTGTGATAACCTTGCTCTGTCATTGCGTTCTTAAAACAAATCTGCACTTATCAGGATCTTGTAGTAGGCAGAAAATGCAATTTCCCAGCTCCCGCGGCGGGTGTCTCCCTCAAATCCTCCATGGGCAATCTACCTGTGTGATCTGACGTCTTTAAGAGGGACTTGAACTGAGGCAGCATTAGACCATCTGACAACTGGGTCTGCCTCTGACAAAGTGTCAACCTCACCCAGTGCGCTACCTTATTCTCTTTCATTTTCACACTGATTGCTTTCTGTCACTTTTATCCTTTCTGAGTATTAGCGTCTCCCCTTTTCTCTCTTACTGTCTTTTCTCCCCTCTGTGGTGCCGCTTCTCAGGCCACAGATCACAGGGATGCATTAGCGACTTCTGTTGTCTATCAGGCCTCTTTCTCTCCTCTCGCCACACTATGTTGGAGGCCACCATTTGAAAGTGTTTTGTCTTGTTTTTTTTACTCTGTTGGCTGGGACCACAGATAAGTGCACAAACCAGTATGAGTGAGTGTGTGTGTGTGTGTGTATCTGTGTGTGCGCACACATCTGAGTGACGATCGGTTTGTGGAAACAGGACAAATTGTCAGCTAGTTTCACAGCAGAACAGTTTAGGAGGCACTAGAGACATAGTGTGAAAACTATTTCTACAGGTTAATTAGGTTGGATTATGTTAAAAATGCATGGTTAAGTAGGATCAGTATGGCATGGTTATGTAACCTTGTTATATCGGAATGGCAGCTCAGCTGTCTGTTGTCCTTTCTGGTGTCCATTATCCTGCTGCTATGATCCTCTGCTGTGATCCAAGCTGTATGATGTGGTATATTGTGGTTTTGACTGTGTGTGCTTCTTTAAAGCACAAAAGAATGTGACTGATACTACATTGATATGCTGTGTTTTCGGTGTTCTTGGCAGTTTGTAGACAGACTATGTACCACAGTACCCCGTCCCTATGATGCTTCGCATAGCCCACGTGTTGTCCTGCATGGGAGGCACAGATCAGCAAACAAGAGGGTATGGAGCGGTGGAGCTCAAAACCACTCGTTAAAGAGAAAGAAAATACTCCGATTGCAAAATTTCTGCCAGGGCAGAAACAAGGATCTGCACGTTTTTTCAACATGAAAATTTACAGACACATTCTGAGGATGCCAAGGACCCCCTCCTCCTTTGGTTTTCATGGAGAAAAAAATGGCAATTTGTCAAAATGGTCATTTCATCTTTTTCACGCTTCATTCTGGCAGCTGCTCCCACTATTAGGGTAAAAAAATGTATATAAAAATTTATATTTATTTTTTATCTATTCAAAAAAAAAGTGTAATTAAAATGTATTTATTTATTTTATTGTTAGTTGCATAATGTCCAAAATCCTCAACTCTTGTCATTCTCAGCACATTTACACTACTTTAGTAATTAAGTTACAGTCAGTGTTCTTATGTAAGCCGATTTCTTAACTGTCATGTAAATGGAAAATCTGGTTTCCATAATCAGGGTAGCAGATTGGAGAAAGTCCAATTTCCCCAGATAGACTTCTCCCAGAGAACGCGGATAACACCGTAAACGTGTAACAAGGTTTCTAATTGTCTTTTTACAAAAGTGCATGTGCATAAGAAAAGCTGCAGAACATTCTACTATCAGCTGAGACAAGTGGCTGAATGAATGGGGGAATGATCACATGACATACATTGGTGCCTCATTTAAAATCAAGTACACCTGAAGACCAACTACAACTGAAACCATCACATGGGCTATGTTCAAACTGCAGCTCTTAATGCTCAATTCAGATTTTTTGACTGAGATCCGATTTCTTATGTGTGCGTCTGTTCACACTATTTTAAAAATGTGATATATATCAGACTCCAATGTAAACTGACCACGGCCCTGAAGTGACACAAGAACAATAACGTGACATCACACACAGCATGTCGTATATACAGAAATAAACATGGATGCAACTAAAGTGGCTGCTGTACAGTGGAAGCCGAACACTTACAAGCAAATGATAATGATAAGAAGGATTAAAAAAAAAGCTAATTTGTAACATCGGCCTTTTGTTTAGTCTGTACAGAGATGTGTGGGAATGCTTCCAAAATAAGTTCAAGATAGAGGAGAAATCAGATTACTCCTCTGCTGCATTTATATATGGATGAAATGTCCACCACCTACAACTGATGAAAAAAAGGGAAAATTACAACAATCGTTTTTA
>OMLM01008212.1:0-11357 GCA_900302695.1 Helostoma temminkii
GTTGAAGTCGCACTGAGAATCAGATGAATGTTTTTAACATCATCTTCAGTGACGGCAGCTGAAAACAGATTTACTGTCACAGTGATGAATGAGCAGAAGAGCCACATAATGAATCTAATAAAGTGGACAAAAGTGGATGAATCCAGATAATGAGGAGGAAATTCATCTATTACCTGATAAATGAGGATCTGGTGACGTGTTCCAGACACAGCATTTACCTGTAAGTGAAGCTATGAACACATTCATTTCACTGATTTGGATGTTGTTTATTTCACGTTCAGTGTATCAGACGTCTGTCACGTCTGTTTTTACGTCTTTGTTTCACTGCTGCTGGCTCCGACGCGCCACCAATGATTTGCTCTAATAACTTCAGTCAGGTGTTTGTCACTAACACCATTTACTTCCCTTCCTTCTGCTTGTTTTTACCACTTTGACTTCCCTCTATATCTCAGTGCTGCTACTTAAGCGCAGTGATCTCAAACAAATCCAGGAAAAGAGCTGCATTAAACAAACTCTACTTGTGCAGTGGAGCCTCCATCTTAAAGTGAACAAATCTCTAACAGACAGACATTTTCTACTCTAACTATCAGAGCTGTTTTAGATTATTGTTGCACTCTTCTGACATGACGCCAGACGCTTCAAAACCTTCAGATCTGAAGGATCACACAGTGAATCGGATATTTGAAGTTCTCTCTCTGATTGTTACAGGTTAAAAATGAGCAGTGCTGTTCCTCAACACGACCAGTGCAGCTTTTTTTCAGTATTTCTTATGTTCATGATGCCAAAATATTTCGGGGCCCACATCATATCAACAAATCTAATAATTCGTGGCCAAAAACCTGCAAGTATTTTATTTATTTTTTCCTTTGGCAGAGTGGAAAAGCTTCTGAAACTACAGCCAACCAGACTCCTGACATGTTTACATGTCTTCACCCGATGAGGAAGCTTCATCGTAGAATAAGTCACCTCCTACTTGATTTTAAAAGGATTTCTAGCAGTTGAAAACTACATTTTAGCTTGGCTCTGGAAGCAGCATTCAGTTAATGCTGAATAATTCATCAGTAGCTGATACTTAGCAGTCTGTTTGTGTGTCAGCCCAGTGCACTGTTTGATAGATAAAGACTGTAAGGAATCAAGAGAGGAGTTCAGAAACGAAAGCATTCGCTGTGTGGAACTGAGCCATCTCTTGCTCCTCCGTCCCTGCAGGATAGCGGTGTTCTCTGTGACGGTGCTGAGGGACGAGAGGATCGTGGTGGTGGCTGAGCAGAGACCTGACTCCACAGAGGAGGACAGCTTCCAGTGGATGAGCCGTGTCCTGCAGGTAGAACGCCTCTCTCAAGCTGTGGTCCCAGAAAGTACAGTGATGAGTGATTGTACTGTAAAGGTGTAGTCCACCTGTGTTTCATTATCAGCTAACATTTCAGGGTGTTCTGCTGCATTTTAAGCTCAGTTTATGATTGTTGTTTATTAAATTGTGCAGAAGCTGGAGCCTGAAATAGAGAGTTCAGCATGACTGCACTCAAAACCCCTTAAACATCCAGTCTTTTCAGTTTTCTGCCACAACTCTCCATTTGATTCAGTCACAGAATAACCTTTCACAATCCCTCTCACTAGTAAAAACAACCCGTAATCATCAGATAATCCCGCTGTCCTCTGACTCTCCTCTGTCCTCCTCTGCTCTCTGTCTCAGGCCATAGACAGCATCCACGGGGTGGGAGTGTTCTGCCTGGCTCTGGTCCCCGCCAACACGCTTCCTAAGACTCCTCTGGGCGGCATCCACCTGTCAGAGATCAAGCAGCTGTACCTGGAGGGAGGGCTGCACCCCTGCAACGTCCTCATGTGCCCCCACACGTGCGTCACCAACCTGCCCAAACCACGGCAGAAACAACCAGGTGGGAGCCAAAGTCAAATGAATGAAACTTTGTTCAGTTCTGGTTGCGTTTGTATGAGGTTGGAGCTCTGTTCTGATCTGTTCTGATCGTTAGAGATTCTCCGCAGCTTTTGTTTCCCAAACCTTTTATGAAAATACATGACCATGCCAGAGGAAGTACACAGGGAGAAGCTAACAGGAGCTTGTAGCTCAGTTCTGATATGACCTGCTCCCCATTTCCAGGCTGATTAGGAAGTTGTCATGAAAATGAACTGTCTGACCTGCAGAGGCACAAGGGGTGTTTTTGTGTCCTACGGCCAAAAACAGGAGATTGGACAGTGAGACCCAGCCTAAGATGAAATTTTGTATATTTGTATATTGTATATTGTTCTATTATAAACAGACAGAAAATGAGCTTTATTGATATAGTGAGTATGTAGATGTTGATCTGCTCATCCTGTGTGTGTGTGTGTGTGTGTGTGTGTTGCAGAGATCGGACCTGCCTCTGTGATGGTAGGGAATCTGGTGTCGGGTAAGAGGATCGCTCAGGCCAGCGGCAGAGATTTGGGACAAACCGACGACAACGACCAGGTGAAACACACTGTAAAGCTCAGAGAAGCGACGGGTTGATGAATGAAATGCTAAATAAGATAAGAAGATAAGAGTTTTTGTTATTGTGGACAAATTATTACCAGATATTAGTCAGCTCCTCCAGATTTATATATTTGAAGATGGTTTATATGTCGCTATCATGTTTTATATCACTGTAAACTGAAAACACTGGGACTGTTTGGACAAGAAAAGATTTAAATACAGTTTAGCCTTGGGATTGTTTTTTTTACATTTTTAACAAATTTCATTTATATTTAAACTTTTATAGGTAAAAATGAATTGATTGATATGGTGACTAAGATGCAATTTCAAAAAGACCTTAATGGAGCTAGAAAATGAGCATTTACTGTAATAAGTAGTGTAATTATGGATTAATACTCAATGGACAGAATTAGCCATAAACCTGATAAGAACACTAAACATCTAAGCATAATTTTTTGCCTTTGTTTGTGTGATGTACTGTACATTGAGGCATGTTTTGATAAGAATCTTTATAAACCCTGAAGTTAAATCTCACCAAGTGAAGGTCAAGAAGTTTCCAATAGATCCCAGTTGAAACGCGACTTTTTGGATCGACAGCTGACGCTCATGACTCCATCAGCACCTCCAGCTCATTTAGAATCACAGACAACCAATAAACTTTCTAAACAGGCCGATCTCTGACTCCACTGCCTGATGTGGAAACATCTCAGCAGCTGCATCTGGAAGCTGCTCAGATTTATTCTTCACGGGCAGTTTGTGGCATCAGCAGGTCATTTTTTTACCAGCTTTGAAATTCCAGTCAATGATATCGATTTAAACCACTTTAATGTTCAGAGAAAGCGGCAGAGCTGCAATAGAAAACATCAGAATCAGACTGCGAGTGAGCTCAGACGACGCAGAGATAATTTAATGGTAAAAACTAGAGATTTATTAGCGTCTGCTTTGCTGATGTAAGACACAATTCTGGGTGAAATGCACAAGTTTAATCTCTGAAACTGTGTCATTCGCAGTGAACACACCTCTGAGAAGTTTATTTAATATTCAGTAGATTGGGTTTATGTGAGTTTTATCCTGAATTTCACCCACAGTCTTGAAAGATGAAACATGTTGAGTCAGATCTGTCGTTAATTCTTTCAAACACACTCAGCTTGAACAAACTGAACACGTAAAGAAATCTCACTCCAGGTTTGTGTTTCTAATGACCTCGCTGTGTTTTGCAGTTTCTGTTCCTGTCTGAGATTCTGCAGTGGCGAGCTCAGACGACACCGGACCACGTCCTCTACACGCTGCTCAGCTCCCGGGTAAAAACACACACTAATCTGTATTGTACAGGAAAATACGATTGTACGTTCCTGTTTTCTGCATAATTAAAGAAGGTGCATGAATATAAACATACACTCAGAAGCAACAGATTGTAAACCATAAATTCCTTTTATTATTGTAGTGTTTGTCACCTTAAAGTATCTGAAACACTAAAAGACATCACCTGGGGTAAACACACTGTGTTAGTTTCATCCTCTCCTGGCTCTGTCCCTGCCCTTCTCCAGGGGGCGGTGTCCAGCTCGCTCACCTGTCTGCAGCTTCATAAGAGGGCGGAGCGAGTGGCTGCTCTGCTGATGGAGAGAGGAGGTCTGCAGGAAGGAGACCACGTCGCTCTGGTCTACCCACCAGGTGTGAGATGGTGCACGCTGTTATCTGCAGAGCAGAATTTGGACATTTGAAGCATTAAAAAAATAATAATTAACTGTCAACCTCTTTGTCTCTTTGTCCGTAGGTATAGACCTGATTGCGGCCTTCTACGGCTGCCTGTACGCCGGCTGCGTTCCCATCACGGTGCGACCGCCTCACCCTCAGAACATCTCCACCACCCTGCCCACTGTCAAGATGATCGTCGAGGTCAGCAGCTTGTTTGTGAAACCACATCCTCCTGCTTTTAGGAACCAGTAGCTGACCTCTGACCTGTGGAAGAGAATAGAAGCTCAGAATTAAATTAAAGGTAAATTAAATAAGCTTTCTGTCTGTGCACAGGTCAGTCACTCGGCCTGTGTGATGACCACAGCGGTCATCTGTAAGCTGCTGCGCTCCAAGGAGGCCATGGCTACTGTGGACATCAGGAACTGGCCTCCAGTCCTAGACACAGGTACTGTAGCCTCTCAAATACTCACAAACAACCAATACACACAATACACACCTGTACTTAGTGTGTTTACATTCATCCCCTTGTCCCAAACCTTGACCTTTGCATGAGAATATCCAAACCCATCTTAACCTCAAATGGCTTCATTTCTCAGCGCAGCAGTTTTTACACTATGGTCTTCACTCATAACCTGAACATTTTGTAAATAGACCCTTAGCCAGAATTCTCTAATTTAATTTTATACCTTCCCCTGTTTAGTTATCAGAACCTGATCATTTGTTTAGTTTTATTACTTTTATCCCTCAGCTCCCTCTCTTCATCGTCGTTTAACTCACTTGACCATCGCTCTCTCACTGAGCCAGGGTCAGTGGTGCGTTTACTGACAGCATGGACAAATACTCCTCTCGTGACTGGCTAGTGGTTTTGTTCAAAAACATCTCAGTAGAAGACATACTCATGCAGAAATCATTGTTTACAATGATAATAATCAGCTTTGGTTTATCTGACCTCCACTGAAAGAGTGAGCGATCTCTCTGTGTTTCCATTCTGCCTTGTTGTCAGAGAGGAAGAGATACTGGCCACACTATACCAAATGCTGCATTTATGATCTTGCCAGAGCGAATTGCACACACACACACACACACACACACATCGGCATAAACAGGTGAATGTGTGTGCTGCAGACAGACTTACAGTTCACCACCACATCAGTTATCTGTGCCAGTATCAGGTCTGTTAAAGTGCGTAACAGTCGCACATCCATTCACAACATGACACATTCTGGTTGCACTACATCAGCCTCTGCATGTAGAGTGGTACCGTCACACCCTAGTTACTTTATTATTATATTAGTATATACATAATATATATAATAATGTAAACAGAGTTCCCAGTGATGTCCCCAAACAATCCCACAATACATTGCACATCCTACATCCCTGGCTTGTCAGAATATAAGATGGCATCATGAGACGAGACAGTCAAAAGACTCTAAGTGTCATTTCTGTGTGAACTGTTGCTGCACACAAGCGTAATATTTATTTTTTACTTCGTATTGGCTGATAATCTAAAGGTTCATGTTTAATTTATAATGTGTGATTAGAGGAAGTGATAGTGGTTTAGCAGAGCTTAGTGAGTCTCTTTTCACCTTGTCCTCCTCTTAAATACAGCATGGAAGGCAAACATTAACAATAATAAGGGGAAATAATGTACAGAGAATTGTGCAGCCCTGCTGGGGACCCACTTATCCACACAAAGCTCCACTGATCCAGTGGTCAGAAACACCACCAGGTAACAGGAGGCAGAAAGCAGCAGCTCGGTCCCACTCTCTCCTCAGAACAGCAGTAGTCTGTTTGTCTGCAGATGCCAGTGTTGAACTGTGGAGGCGTCCAGTCGGTCGCTATAACTAATAAGACTAATAATAGATATTTTTTGGATCTCTATCAAACTCTGAAACTGGATAGTTTTAGTAAAACATTTCTGTTTTTGTGTTTCCCAACTAATAAAACCGAGACCTAGTGTTACCTTAAAAGTCCATGTAAGTCAAGTGTGATTCATGTAACAGTTCTTCTACTACAACATTTTTTTCTGCTGTGTTCTGGGTTCAACTTGGGGCCAGCGTGTCTGAAACGAATGTAACTGAGCAAAGTGATCCTCGTGAGTGTAATGAAACAAATATGTGTGTGTGCGCTGCAGATGACCTGCCAAAGAAGAAGCCTCCCGCTCTCTATAAGCCCACCAACCCCGACGGCCTGGCTTATCTGGACTTCAGTGTGTCGACGACTGGGATGCTGGCTGGAGTCCAGGTCGGCTCAGCGTTAATCCTCATAACTAACTGCTCTCAGCTCCTCCTATTTCATTCATCCATTGCTTCGTCATTCCAGACTGAAGCTGAGCAATCAGAGCAACAGTAGTGTGTAAACATGACAGAAAACAGAATAACAGCATTTAGTTTACTGTAGGTTTAGCACGTATGAAACTGTGTAACGTTTGAGTTTTACTGTACCACATCCAGCTTAGTCATGTGCTGTTATGTTAAATTAATTATCTCTTTTCTATCCTGTTGTGTGTTTGTCTGTGTGTGTGTTGTTGTGTCTTTCTCTCCTTCCCCTTTTGTCTCTGCAGATGTCCCATAATGCCGTTGGAGCCTTCTGTCGGTCGGTGAAGCTGCAGTGTGAGTTATACCCATCCAGAGAAGTGGCCATTTGTCTGGACCCTTACTGTGGCCTCGGCTTTGTCCTCTGGTGTCTCTGCAGGTTGGTGCAACCCTCACGTGTCTAACTAACACACTAATGTTTAATAATGTGCATTTTAGTTAAAGCTTAAGAAACTGAAGCAGAAAAGTCAGAAATATCCTGCTGTTGATTCCTAGTGTGGCTCGAGCTGCAAACTCACCAGAGGAAGCTACATGTAAACATTAGTTTAGTATGAGCTGCATGTAAGACTCAATGTCTGCAGCCAGGTTCCAAACCATAAGAGTGGAGAATAACGTCTTACCTTTTCAAAAGAGATGTTCGAGTTTTTCACAAGTAACCATGGACAGAGGTTCACCAGTCTGTGAAAAGCTGCAGCTACAACATTGTCAAACATTTTCAGAATAATGTTCCTCAATGTAACATTGAGAAAACCATATATTACTTACAGTTCATAATGTCATCAAAAGATTCAAGGAATCTGGAGAAATGTCTGAGCACAAGGGACAAGGTTGAACCTCAATACTGGATGTCTGTGACCTTCAAGCCCTCAGGCGGTACTGCATTAAAAACAGACAGGATTAAGTTTATGTAGATTTTTGTCCCAACTTCTTTGGAATTGGCGTTTTACTTTGTCTGTTTTAATATGTTTGTCCTAAAATTTACCAGAAGAAATTAATGAGACAAGAGTCATGCTTGAAACATTTCCCCCCTTTCACACATACACTCCGAACTGTATCTGGGCTATCAGCTCGGACTTTGCTCAGAGTTGCATTTTCACCCATGCAGCACCCCAGTCTGTCTGAAATGCGTTCACACATCGGGGGAAATCGGGGTTTGATTTTGGTGACTGAGGCTCGCTGAGACCCTGAGAGCGCAGAAGGTACGACGTGGCACAAAAAAATCAGCTGTGTTTTGTTTACAGCATCAAGGCAGAGCCTTGCTGCTATTTACCCAGTTGCACAGTACGTTACTTCTCAAACAGAAACACAAAACACGAAAGCACGACTTCCCTTTGGAAGTTTCAGGATTACTCATATGTCACGTATGAATTTTAGGTGAAACATTATCAGACAAAATTGAAACTTAAATGTTTTTTTTTTTCTTTTTGGTGTCGGGTCTTGACGATATTTAAGGTGTAGCAAAAATCAGAAATAAGAAAAAAGTGTCACTATTTTGTAATAAGTAAAGAAAACATAAGCCGATAGAACAAGTTACTAAATATTTCTTGACAACAAATTTTTAGCTACGTTGCATGTTAACAGTATTTGTCTCAGGATATGACAGAAACATTTTAATTTTAAGATTCATTCAGCTCATTTGGCCTCTCATGTTCATTAGTATTAAGATACAACATGTTGAGTTAGAAAAAACGCTCATATTTAGCACTTGTTACTGATATTATTACAATGTTGTAATATTATAATGTTTACAATAATTGTAAGCTCTTCAGTACTAGTGATAGTGATCTAAACTTAGTCGCCAACCACTACTACTTTTGGGGCGGCAGAGGAACAGCTGACTCCAGGGTCCTTGTACGCTGAACCTCCAACATATCCATAAACCCCATCACTGAGATGTACAAGCCAGTGCACTCTCAGTTCAAGGCCAGCGTGTCAGGAAGGAACTGTAAAACCTGTGCCGTCTGTGTGCGGACCGCAATCTGCTGTGGAGAAACTACTACTGCTAATGTCAAGAAAATTACTTTATTTTAATCTAACATGAAATTCATTTCATTCAACAAGATCAAAAATAAGTCCTTCTTTCTCTGTGAAATGTGTCTTACATCAAGTGTAATGAAATATTTTGATATTGATATTATTTTTAGTGCTAGCGTGTGTTTAGTGTTCAGCAGGTATGAGCTGCATGTAAGACTTAAATGTCTGCAGCCAGGTTCAAACCATAAGAGTGGAGGCTGTTGAAAAAAGAGATGTTTGTCTATTATAAATGATGTGTCCAGATACTTTTGGCCTTATAATGTATGTTCTTTGTAACATTTGCTGCCAAGAGATTCACTTCTGGAAAGGGTAAAAAAATGCTAATGGTCTCATCTGTCAGTACTGTGCCTTTTTATATCGTAGAAGGTTCGGTATATGTTCTACTCACGTTATGATTTATGTCAGAAGGCGTCTGGCTTCCTAAAGTAACTACACCAGAGATCCACTGCAGTAACGTTTATCTATGACTCTCTCCATCTGAGACTCGACTCTTTATATCTAAAGTCCCGGTTCCGCATCTCAGGTCTGCTTAGTTTTAAATTCGCTGCTCATAAATTCTGAACTTGGCCAGACCAGAGTCCCATGCTAAATGTTTTCTAAACACAACAGGCTGCAAATCACCGTCCGTATGAGAATCTCTCATCTCCCTCGATGAGTCTAAAGCAACAATAACTCACATTTGCAGCTGATTGTTATAAAATACTACGCTGTGGTTTTGGCTTCCAGGTTTTTCTGCGAAGTCTCGATCTCACCGAGTCTGACGTTTATCATGTAAAGGATAAACATTCTGTGTGTGTGTGTGTGTGTGTCGTCTGCAGCGTGTATTCAGGCCACCAGTCCATCCTGATCCCTCCAGTGGAGCTGGAGTCCAACCCAGCGCTCTGGCTACTGGCTGTCAGCCAAATGAGGGTGCGAGACACCTTCTGCTCCTACAGCGTCATGGAGCTCTGCACCAAAGGACTCGGCCTGCAGAC
Source organism: Helostoma temminkii (assembly GCA_900302695.1). Taxonomy (NCBI): domain Eukaryota; kingdom Metazoa; phylum Chordata; class Actinopteri; order Anabantiformes; family Helostomatidae; genus Helostoma; species Helostoma temminkii. The sequence goes on from OMLM01008212.1 coordinate 9,486, forward strand.
CGAGGCGCTCAAGGTCAGTAGGACGTGACACAACCAACAAATCACTTCAAAACATGTTTGCGACATTTGTTTTAGCTAATTAGGCTTTTTCCAAATGTTTTCTATGAAGCCAGGAGACTGAATTCAGGTTTTTAATTCCTGATCCAAAGGTAGTTTCTCCTCGATCCAGTATTCACAGAATATAAACTCTTGGAGGAAAAGAAAATCTTAAAATTAAAAGAAAAGAACATTTGAACATGAACATGAACAAGATATTTAAAAACAACCAATGTTTCATGTGGTTTTTTAAAATAGCCTAAGTGCTGCTGGGTTTTGCACCAGTAACCACCTCTGACCTCAGATCAGTGCAGGTGGACTCAGCTAAACCCACAGACTCCTGAGTGAGAGTGTGACAGGCTGCACAGACTCTGACCGTCTATAACAAACTCTGCTGCGCCTGAGGCGACGTCTCACTGCTGCTCGCCTGTGATTGGTTCCTGACGGAGCTGGTTTTAGTGATTATCTGTCGGCTGAATGAGTGAAAAGCAGAAATGATCTTCACTAACAGACTTTTTGACAGGAAGCTATTTTAAACTTTATCCTAACCTAATTCTTACCTAAGTCTCAAACCAAATCTAAACTCTCAAGTTTCCATTTCTTTAAAGACCATAAAATACAACCTCTGCAACATCAGCTTCTGTTAAAATGTCATCCTTCCTCAAAGCTACACTAGGAAACGAGAGGCTTCTCCCTGCGCTCTAGTGATTCTACGTTACTTGTTTGACCCATAAAAATGTCAAAAACGTCTATGAAGTGAAATCAGGAGCTGAATTTAGGACCTTAAATGTTTAAAGAAGCAGCTGTTGGAAAATAAGTCAGTTAATGTGTAAGTGTATTCACATAGTGTCTTCTGCTGTGTACAGGTCCAGGTTAATCATTTATGTTTATACATGTTTGGATCAAATGGGCAGATTGACAGTAGTGTGCTACACCAGGCTGTCTCTTCCCACCCTGACAGTAAAACTGAAGTAGTACTAGTAATACTGCAGTAGTGTCAGGGTCGGCTTGAAAATCCCTGCAAAGTGCGGAATCACAGAAAATTTGAGAACCACTGTGTTATTGTAACAAAGCTTCAATTTTAGATGATCACACTGTTACAACAACAAAAAAATATGTGAATATCCGCAAACATATGCATGAGCAGCTCAGTCCTCTGTGTCATCTCTTCTTCAGGCTCGGGGTCTGGACCTTTCTCGTGTTCGGGCTTGTGTGGTGGTGGCAGAGGAGAGGCCCAGGATGGCTCTCACACACTCCTTCTCCAAGCTCTTCAAAGACCTCGGCCTTCACCCGCGATCGGTCAGCACGGCCTTCGGCTGCAGAGTCAACCTGGCCATCTGCCTGCAGGTAAACGCTGCAGAGCGCGATCTGGGGATCTGGGTAGAAGTCTTTGATCGCATGCTCACTGTATCTGTGTTGTGATTGGTTGCAGGGCACTTCAGGACCAGACCCCACTACTGTGTATGTGGACATGAGAGCGCTGCGCCACGACAGGTGCGACAGTTTGTCCATCAGTGCTTTAATGTTTTTTCTCTTTTTGCTGCACAAGTTTGACCTTTGCACATCTGTGTGTTTCAGGGTTCGACTAGTGGAGAGAGGTTCACCCCACAGTCTGCCATTAATGGAGTCTGGCAAGGTGAGAGTGAGTTAGGATCGACAGTGACGGAAAACTTATTTGCCCACTGACAATGAAATGATCAGTCTATGATTTTAATGTTTTATTTTAACAGTGAGAGACAGAATAACAACAAAAACTATTTCAAAAAAGTTATAAACTGATTTGCATTTTAATGAGTGAAATAAGTATTAAACCCCTTCACAGAGCCACCAGGTTTA
>OMLM01008212.1:11377-33969 GCA_900302695.1 Helostoma temminkii
TTACACACATCTCAGGAGGGATTTTGTTCGCTCCTCTTTGCAGATCTTCTCAGACTCATTAAGGTTTTGAGGCTGACGTTTAGAAACAGGAAGGAAAAACCCAGGTTTTCTATAGGATTAAGGTCTGGAGACTGGCTAGGCCACTCCAGGACCTTATTGTGCTTCATCTTGAGCCACTCCTGTGTTTTGGGTCACTGTCATGTTGAAAAACCCATCCACGACCCATAGTCAATCCCCTGGCTGAGGGAAGGAGATTCTCACCCAAGATTTCATAGTACATGGTCCCATCCATTGACCCTTTGATGTGGTGCAGTTGTCCCGTCCCCTGAGCAGAAACACACACCGGCTTAATGTTTCACTTAACACGTAACACTTTCACCCAGTTCTCCTCTGAATCATTCAGATGTTCATTGTCAAACTTTAGACGGGCTTGTACATGTGCTGTTTTAAACAGGGGGACGTTGCAGGATTTCAGTCCTTCACAGCTTAGTGTGTTATTGTTTTCTTGTGACTATGGTCCCAGCTGCCTTGACAAGATCCTCCCGTATAATTCTGGACTGATTCCTCATCGTTTCATGATTACTGAAACTCCACGAGGTCAGATCGGTCAGCTCCAGACTGGGGGAGATTTGCGAATAATCGCACCAACTGTTATCACCTTCTCACCAAGCTGCTTGGTGATGGTCTTGTAGCCCATTCCAGCCTTGTGTAGGTCTACAGTCTTGTCCCTGACATCCTTGGACAGCTCTTTGTTCTTGGCCATGGTGGTGAGTTCTGAATCTGATTGGTTGCTTCTGTGGACAGGTGTCTTTTATACAGGTAACAGGCTGAGATTAAAACACTCTCTTAAAGGGAGTGCTCTAATCTCAGCTTGTTATCTGTGTAAAAGACACTTAGGAGCCAGAAATCTTGCTGATTGATAGGTGATCAATATTTATTCCACTCAATTAAAATGCAAATCAATTTATAACTTTTTTGTTGTTGTTCTGTCTCTCACTGTTAAAATAAACCTAGCATTAAAATTATTTCTTTGTCAGTGGGTAAACGTACAAAATCAGTAGAGGATCACATAATCTTTGTACAGTACTGCAGCTTTATGACGTTTATAACGTTTAATTCAGTTACAGTTTTAACCTACAGATGTTAATTTGTCCATCTGAGATCTGACGTGTGAAATTTAAACAAATTAAACATCACACTTTAAAGTTTCATTTTGCTGCGGGCTGTGTGAACGAAGCCTTCAGCAGGACGCACTCAGAGCTGAACACACTTTTCAGAGACATGAGATGCAGTGAAATATCTGTCAAAACAGCGAGTTGACAGAAGATTTCAGGACTATTTCTGCTCTCGCTGCATGTCCTCCCACGTTTGCTGAGTCAAGTCAGGCAGCAGGTTTGGATCCATGATGACTGAGGCCCTGAATCATCCATCTGTGGACGTGTGGGTGGAAAGAGATCACATCACATTATCAGATGCTTTTTTACAGTGGTAATACTGCACATTACGCCCAACAGTCGCTGCTAATCACTGCACTTTTTAATATTTAATGATGTAGCAACAGAGAAAAGCCAGTTAGGTGATTAGACTGTGACAGTGTGAAACATCTTTAAATCAATGCTGGCAGACAGAGAGTGACATTTAAAGAACAGCAGCCACATGACAGGAAGATCACTGGTTATGTATGAAGCCATTCAAATACTCATTACCATACTGTTCACTCACCAACATAGAAATAATGTCCTGAAGTTTCACCACTTCATCTACTATGTGCACTAAAGATCGCTTAAATCTTGAAATGTAAATTTTATGCTTGAAATATTGACTTTATTATCAAAGTGCAAAATAAAATTTAAAATATATCAGCAGAGCACAGGGGAACAGTGCCTCCTGTCGAACTGTTGCCAAAGCTTCATTATAGTTTTTGCAGTTAAAGGAATCAGGAATGAAAAACATTTAGATACGACTCAAATCTGGTGATTTAAACCTGCAAAGTGAAATAAAGTCGTAGTTTCCTTTGTTGAATATAAATGTTGTTCCCATTGCTAAAGTCAGAACAATCGATATCAGTGAAATGTCACTGTCTCTTCTTAATTATAACACTTTCAAAGTGTCCCACTGAAACAGTGAATCAGCATTCGAGTCATGGCAGCTGGACTGTCTGTGTCTGTCTGATCAGTCTGATCAAGCTACTTGGACAAATTGTGAAACATTGAGTCCAGTTGCTATGACTCAGCTTCCAGATAGTTTCACCTGGACGACAGAGAATCTTCATGGAATCAGCATCAGAACCTCCAGTCGATGATCCAGCAGGTTGTTTCAATATCTGACCCCTGAAACAATTAGAGAAACAATTATCGGTGCAGCTCTACTAAGAAATAACATAATGATCACTGAGAAGGCAACAGACATAGACATGTTTTTTCAAAATTGTTTGATAACCTGCTAATTAACCTAATTATTTGCTAAATGTTCCTCCAACTCCTCCTTGTTAGTTCCACTGACCTTTTAGCCTTTTGTTGCCTCGATCTGAGTCATTTCGAATGTTTTTGCCATCAATTTTAAAATGACCTTAAACTGGTTCTATTGAGATTTTTAAATCATTGAATTCTGTTGGGGAAGCTTTTTAAAAATCACTTCTCTGCAGCAGAGGAGTCGTCCTCTACCAGACACTCTGTCCTTCTGCTTCTCTTTAAATTCCACTGCACTGATCTGGTCGCTGAGCAGCACTCACTGCAGCTTCATTACAGATCTCTTAGCAACTAACTGAGCTCCATCAGCGAGGTCAGCAGGAGGACAGACAGCACCGCATCGTGTCTAAATATGTAATATCAAGCCAAAGGAAAAAGAGAAGCGCGTTTGTTTTATTAGATTCAGTTCTGTTCCACTTCAGTCACAGATATTAGTGATGAAATTATTTATTTCTGCTACTGTTAAATGTCTTGTTCTGTGTACTCCATGTACATGAAGAATACTTTCTCTGTAAAATACACCACAATACACGCTGTGTTTATGCATATTTCTGGAGGTATATTCACATTTTATACAGTCAGATGACATCAAGTATTAATAGGTATCAATAATAATCTGTATTTTTTTTCTTTAAAAAGTGTTTTATAAAACAAAACAACATCAGTATAGAAGAAAAATCACAGCTGAAGTTGTAGATCTTAGGGTATGTACAGGTCACATATGTAACACAGACAGAGGTTGTAAACAGCTTTAAAACTCAACAGTCAGATTGTAAAAATCATACTGGGGTCCAGTGGCTTCTCTTTGTTCTAACAGTCTTGCAGACTAATTCTGTACAGGGCAGAAAAACATTAGGCCAAACTCACAGATGTGTTTGTTCTGTGCAAAAATCTATTAAGATTTGTCACTGAAGCTAAACGTGAGGCTGCAGGATTTTCAGTCTGATGTCATTTAGAGTGAAATCTCTGTCAAATTGTAGTTCAAGAGTTGTACCAAAAAAATGGGGAATTGTGCACTAGACTGTGTCACTTCCAAAGAGGGTATGCACTGTTTGCACATGACGTTAGAATGTGACTTCCACAGGGTGTAGAAACATAAAAACTCAAGCTGTTGTGTGATTCTCTGCACAAATAGATGAAACAATAAATCAAAGATGTCCTTTTACAGAGGGCCGAGACCTAAAGAGGAGAATTAGTTTGTGTGTTTTCCTGGTGGTAAATTTAAGCACATATGTGTAAATGTCAGTAAACTCATTTTTAAATACAAACAGCCTAAAATACAACTAAAACTAAAGAGTGAGACTCCGTAGACATCTAAACAAGGCACTTTCACCATGACTGTAATTCAGACTGTTCGTGCTGTGATAAAGTGCATTGTGTCTGGCCATGAACCACTGGTTCTTTGATAAGCTGTGAGGATCATCATTCAGTCCATCTGCCTTTAATTCAAGCAGATAATCACTAGTTTTATCCCACTTTTCACAGTTTCCTCCACCGAAGGCAGCAACGTTTTTTCCCACTCAGTGTGAGTTGGGGGTCGTGGTCTGATGGAAATTGGTGGTGCATACTTCTGTATAAGAATCACATTCTGGATGAATCTATTAAAGGCCTATGTGAACAGGAGAAATGATTGACTGTGAACTTGTCCTTTAATCTCAGTGACTTCACTGTAAAAAATAAAGGTTTAAGTGATAGAAACACAGAATGTAAAGAAAGAAGTATTCAGCTGACAAGTCTTTTCTTAGGGTTTGACAAGACGTTCCGCTCTCTTCTTCCTCCACACTGACACACAAAGAGAGGACGTCACGTTTCGGGGCCCGGTCATCGATCGCCTCGCTGTTTATTTCCACTCACTGAATGTGGGAGGAATCCACACGTCCGGTCCCTGTTTTCCTTTTAACGGGATGTTTTACTGTGTTCTGTGTTTACTGTGAGTGTGGGGAAAGAGAAAAGTCTCGGAACGATGAAATGTAATGAACGGTGGCTGTGTGGGAGTGCGATCACATCTGTTCTGTCGAGTTAAATAACAAACTGTGAACCGGGATCAAATCTGGGAAGATGAAGCTGTGAAGTGACACTTCAATTTAAAGTGCAAGTGTGTGTTAAATGTAAACAGCTGCATCTATTTCTGGAGTTTATGCAGAAACCAAAGATGTGACTCAGAAAAGCTGTCACCGTAGCAACTGGTTTTTACTTAACTTCACTGTGATGTATTTATTCTAGATTCTGCCTGGAGTTCGGATCATCATTGCCAACCCAGAAACCAAGGGACCGCTGGGAGACTCACATCTTGGAGAGGTCGACATACATGAATTCTTTTTTTTCTGTTGTTTTCTGCTTATCTTTAACTTTAACTGCTGTTTTTCTGTTTTTCTATTTTCTTATTTCTTTAAGGATTTTTTTATTTTTGTTTTCTTTCTTGCTCTTTTCCCATTTACTTCCTTTTCTGTTTTACTTTTGGTCTTTTCTTTGTTTATTTTGTTTCCCTCTTCCCTTATTTTTACTTTTTCTTCTATGGAAGTTTTAATGGTTCTGTAATCTATATTTAGGTTTAAGAGTTTCACTTAGCTGCAACTATAATTTCACTTTATGAAAGAGAAGTTTACATTTAGATATGTGTAACTCTGGCCTGCAGATCTGGGTGCACAGCGCTCACAACGGCAGTGGTTACTACAGCGGTTACGGTGAGGAGGTTCTTCAGTCCGATCACTTCAACTCCAGACTCAGTTTTGGAGACACTCAGACCTTCTGGGCCAGGACAGGCTACCTGGGTTTCCTCCGCCGCACCGAGCTCACAGACGCCAACGGAGGTGATTTTTTTCTCTGTTTTCTACATTTCTACATCATGTTTGTTCTCTTACAGTTCTACATCAACAACAACTGTGTTTCTGTTGCTCCAACAGAGAGACATGATGCCCTGTTTGTGGTGGGAGCTTTGGAAGAGGCCATGGAGCTGCGGGGGATGAGATACCATCCCATCGACATTGAGACATCTGTCATCCGTGCACACAAGAGCATCATGGAGTGGTAGGACACAGCTTGACGTCTGCACATCTCAGAGAAAAGCTTAAATCTGACGCCTTAGATAAAACTAAATCAGGACATTTACAATTTTTATTCAGTTATTTTACACTTTATTCAAACACTTTCCTAGTTTTATCTGTGTTTCTGTCAATTAGTGAGAGAACAGGCTCAAATGAGCCTGGAGAAGAGGGAAATGAAACTCAGCACGAGTAAGTCGAAGCACATGAGAGAGAAGGTGGTGGAATGGTGCAGTTGTAAGGAGCAGATGTGTAGAATACTGTACAACTGTTCGGTGTGATGGGAAGTGTGGCACAGAGGTGAAGAAGAGAGGGAGGAGAGTACAGGCAGGGTGGAGTAGGTGGAGAAGGGTGTCAGTGAGAGGGAGGGTTTACAGACGGTACTGAGACCAGCTGTGTTCTGTGGACTGGAGACATTGGCAAAAAGACAGGAGGCAGAGCTGGAGGTGGTGGAGGCTCCATTTACTCCAGAAACATTGTCTCTGCAGGTTTTCTCAGCTCTTCACATCCGCCTGGTCAGGTGCTGGTGGAGTTTTGGATCAGGCTTGTGTTTTGCTGTGCAAATAGCTAGTAGCCTATAGCATGCAAGCTGTTGTCATGTGTCACATGGTAACAAAGAAGAGCTACTGTGACTGGCAGGACAGGAGTGATTCTAGAAGCAGGGTGATAATATGTCACATGTGGGTCTTTTCAGCTTGTTGTGGTGGCCTTCTGCCCCCTAGTGGCCAGAAAAACTACTTCATGCATCTTTAAACTATAATAAGTTAAATCTGATTAAATCTCCGTCCTTTTCAGTGCGGTGTTCCCCTGGACCAACCTGCTGGTGGTGGTGGTGGAGCTGGAGGGCTCCGAGCAGGAAGCCCTGGACCTGGTTCCCATGGTGACCAAGGCGGTGTTGGAGGAGCACTATCTGATCGTGGGCGTCGTTGTGGTGACGGACATCGGCGTCATCCCCATCAACTCCCGCGGCGAGAAACAGCGCATGCACCTCCGCGATGGCTTCTTACAAGACCAGCTAGACCCCATCTATGTGGCCTACAACATGTAGCCTGACTGTGTGTGTGTGTCTGTGTGTGTGTGTGAGGGAGAGAGAGAGCGGGAGCATGCGTTCGTATGCAGTGCATATCGCAGTTGTTGTCCATTTATTTCCCCAAATCAAGATGTACTGTATTTTTGAACCTGAGTACGATGTGGTCTTAATCGTCCGCTTACTTTAAAGTTGTGTTGTGCTGGTTGATTGAATGATTGATTGATTGAGTGATTGATTGATTGATTGATCTACTGCTCAGTGGTGGTATCACCATTTTTACACCCCCGTACAATCTCGTGACCCTTACAGGAGCTCGTCACTGTAGAAAGCCTTAGGGGAACACTGTGCATGAGGCGACAGCTCCGGTTGTGGTTTTTCAGAGGTTTTAGGAGGTAAAAGTTCATTAGAGACTTTATGTGTCATCATGTTAACTGGTCGAAATGAAAAATCCCAGATTTGTGGTATTATTTCAGTTAGAGCAGGGGCAGCCAGATTATTGTATAAATATAAATATTGTACATAGACATAATAATCTATATGGAGAGGTACTTAAAACACAATGAGGTGTAGTAGCCCCAATATGCAGATCTCTCCACCCTGTGTGTGTGTCTGCAGAGTGAGTGTGCTCATCTGTCTGCATGACAGGGACATTTTAACAAGTTTTAATGTGAATTCAGTTCTGATATCAAACAGATTTTATCCTTAGACGATCAAATAGGAAAAGCTTTCTGTGGGCGATACAAACCTGCAGGATCCATAAAAAAACACTGAAAATATTAAAAAATAACACAATTACATGTTTGTTTTCAGTGTCCCTGTGTGAAGTGGGTGGTTCAAAAAAACCACTTTGATGCAACTTTTCTAGATACGGTTTAGTTTTGCAAAATGAAAGGATAAAACCGATGTATTCTTCTGATCTTTTGACCCTTTTTGAGCTTCTTAAAGGCAAAACATACAGATTCGAAACTCCCTGTGAGACCTAAAGCTCGTCGATGTGTCACCCTTTGTAGAAACCTGTAAAAACTGTTGTTTTCCCAGTATTAATTGAAATTCTAGCAACACTTTCAGTCTCTTACCAATATGGAAACTTTAATTTAAGTTTAATATGGTTGTTTGAAATTGTTTCTGAATGTCATTTCCAAAGCTTAAAATCTTACTGACTCTTAATTCAACCCATAACACAACATAACATAAAGTGCAATATCTGTCAGTGAAGTTGTAAATTGAAAGCAAAAGTACATCATATCCATCTGTCTGTGTCAGTATCTTTAATATGACGGTAAAAACCTGTGAAAGTCAGTTTCTAAAACATCCAAAGCAGCTCATCAAGCAAAGTGCACTGTGTCAATGTAAAAGGCAAAGACAGAATATTATTATTGTTACTAAATGAGTTTATGGAAAACAAAATATCAGAGTGTCTGGTCCAGTGTCCAGATAAATGCAAACTTTACTGCAGCAACATGTGGAGGCTGTTGTTTACAGAGAGAAGCTCCTACTGTAGCAATAACACCCAGAAGGATGTTCTTCACTGCGGGATTTAACTTTTCCTACATTTTAAATCATTTCAGAAAAATTAGATAAAATATTATAAACCATTATTATTATAATTGTTATTCGTCAAGATAATAATAAAGTCCCAATGTAAATTCAGAAACTGCTTTGCAGTATATAAAGTCATTAAAATGATCTTCACCTTTATCAGCTGCAACAGTAAAATCTGTATAGGGAGTACTTTTGGTACTTGTAGTACATTTCACAGATTTCACAGTAAGTTTGTACTTGTACTAGAGTAAGATTTTGAATACAGGACTTTTACAGAAGTATTTCTACACTGTTGTATTAAAACTTTTATCTAAGTAAAAGATCCGAACGCTTCATCCACCACAGTCATTGTTTTATATACCTCTTAGTTTAAAGTGCTTCATGATTTATTGAAAACTGTAGGAAAAAGTGTGAAATATTAGGTTTTTAAGTTTTTTAAGTAAAAAGGCATGTTTATATTATTTTATTTTTTTATTTTATGTTCACAAAATATTAAAAAGTCTTAAAGTCCTAGATTCCGAATACGATTATTAAGAAGGAACCATTAAGAATATTGTTCAATATGGGAAAAAACTAACAAACTGAGCTCAATGAAAATTAAAATTGTTTCACCAATTTGACAACACGAGTAAAACATTTAGAGAAAAGAGCCAAATGCAGAAACACACTGCTGAAAGAGAAGCTGTTTCAGGAGCAAAAACACTATTAAATATAGCATTTGAAAATTAAAACACAACTTCAGTAGCTTAAGGAGTCGTGTACCACACTTTTTAGTGCCCACGCAGAAACACTGACCTGCCTGTAACAGTTGTGTCTGAAAGGCACGTTTGTCATTGCTATGGTGACTCATAAAGCTATTTGTGTTTTGTCTTTACGCAGCACATTTCTGCGTTTGGTTGTGTTTCTTTTTTTGCAGTATTTGTTCCTGCTTTGTTAAACTGGTTATTTTCTTAGATGCTGTGCGTTGAGCTTTCTGGACCAACACAGGAAACTATTCCTGATCACTAGAAGACTAAAATGGTTACTCATTTGACCAGTCTGGCTTATTTTTTAAACTTAATATTTGCCTTTAATTCATTTTTTCCTCATCCTCAGTAAAGAACATCTTTTGGGCTTTGGTACAACGGCTACCACCTTATGTGCACTAACTGAAATGTTTCCTCAGATATCATGAGAATACAAAAGATTTAAGATAAATAAATAACTATTTAAAACTATTAAACGTTTATTCCATGGTTATGTTTGGTGATACCTCTTGGTTATCTGTGAATTTTGGGAAATCTCAGCAGTGTTACAGAAGTAAAATCTACCTGTCTGCTACTGGTGCTGCAGTTTAGGTGGAAGACCTTACTAAAATAATCCATAAACATTAGTTTACATTCTTGTGGATAAAGTATCTCATTGTCACATTGTTCATCTTCATTGCTTCAGTTTTGTGTGTCATTGTTTGTCTTTTTAACCAGATGAAGAAAAAAAAACATCTTTATGCATATCAGAAGTTGCTTAGCGCTTGTTTGGCTAATTTAGCAGTTTGGGTTTGTTGGTAGCAGCGTAGCGCTCATGTTTAGGTCCCTGTGTGTGTGTGTGTGTGTGTGTGTGTGTGTGTGTGTGTGTGTGTGTGTGTGTGTGTGTGTGGGTGAAGTGTTCAATAAGAAGGAAATCCCATCACAAACCTAGAGGACTCATCTGTGTGTTCAGGGGCTGAATGGGAGCCAGACTGCATGGTGTGTGTTTGGATGTGTGTGTATGCTTGTGCTAGGTGTGTGTGTGTGTGTGTGTGTATATTGTATGTAAATAGTGTTGATTTTGTACGGTACAAGTGTGTGTGACTTGTTTTGTACACGATAAAAAGATTAAATGACACTTTTATAAGAGCCAGCTGTTGGCTCGCCGTCACACTATACAGTGCAATAAAGTGCTTTGATTGGCTAAAACTCAGACTTGTTATTACTGATTCATTTTTTCCATTCATTATTTATAAATTTACCTTTGTTTTGCTGCTTCAGATCATCTATTTTTATTTATTTCTACTTTAACACAATATTATCCACAGCACAGAGTAAATCATTATTCTTTCACCTTTGAAATCTGAGTTAAATAAAGTTATTTAGCACAGCTGTATAAAGTACACAAACTCAATACTCAATTAAAAGTGCAAGTATTGGAAAAACACTCCACTACAAGTTGAAGTACACTATAATTTTTCTACTCTAGTACTAAGGTATGTGGTCTAAAGTAAAAGTACTCTACATGGTTTGAAAACACTGTATTTCAAACCATGTAGATTTTGCTGCTGTTGATAACATAAATGTAGTTTTAGTAACTAGTAACTAATGATGGTAAAATGTGATGTTACCTACAGACTGTGGAACAGAAACAAAGAGTCATTTGTTCATTGTGCACAAGCAACTTGAAGCTGTTAAAGTCATTTTATACAACAAGAAGTACAAAGAAAACATTCATGGCTTCTCTTATGCCGTGACTTAAAAATCAATAAAACAATTCAAATTATTGTGAAAAGAAACAGGAGCAGTGTAGTGGTTAATACTGCTGCCCCACAGCAATAAGGGTCCTGGGTTCGATTACCTGGTCAGCGAGGGTCTTTCTTTGTGAAGTTTGCATGTTCTCCCTGTGTCTGTGTGGGTTCTCTCTGGACACTCCAGCTTCCTCCCACAGTCCAAAGACATGCAGTCAGGTTAATTGGAGAATCTAAATTGCCCATAGATGTGAGTGAAAGTGTGAATGGTTGTTTGTCTATATGTGGCCCTGCGATGGACTGACGACCTGCCCGGGTTGTAGCCCACCTCTTGCCAGATGATAGCTGTGATAGGCTCCAGCATGCTCGCGAGAAGATGGATGGATGGATGGATGGATGGATGGATGGATGGATGGATGGATGGATGGGTGAAAAGAAACAGTCTAGTTTGATATAAAGAAACAAAGGTTTTGAAAATGAAGTCATCCCATTCAAATATTAGGAGGTAGTTAGGTAGGAGAAACTCAATGCACTCATCGTTGTCAACCTTAGAACACTATCGAAGGCTATAGCAAGACTTTTACTTTTATAACTCTCATATATCACATGTCATGAAGACATAAAGCACCTGAGGTCCCAGGTGTCTGAGGATATGCCCACCTGGAGAGGCAGCACTGTGAGAGTCATGTTCTTTGACTTCTCAAGTGCCTTCAACACCACCAGGCCCCACCTACTTACTGCAAAGCTACAAGAAATGCAGATTCACACCGACATTGTGGAGCGGATCACAGACTACCTCACTGGGCGACCACAGTTTATTCATTTAGATGGCTGTGTATCTGAGGTGATGATGAGCAGCACAGGTGCTCTCAAAGAACTGTACTGGCACCACTCCTGTTTACACTCTACACCACTGTCTTCTGCTACAGCTCAGGAACCTGCCACCTACAAAGGTTCTCAGATGACTCCTCAGTTGTTGGCTGCACCAGTAATGACAACAATGAAGAGTACAGACACCCGATAGAGAGCTTTGTTGAGTGGTGCAGCAACTGCTTAAAGCTCAACATCAGTAAAACCAAAGAACTAATAGTGGACTTCAGAAAGAGCAGGAAGACCTTTGTAACAACAAACAGCAACAGCAACAAACTGGACTGGTCACACAAACTCCCTCAGAAGGCTTCGTTCCTACTGAACATGTTCAGTGTATAGTAATCAGTGCTCTGTTCTTTGCTGTTGTGTCTTGGGGAGGCGGCATCAAGGCTGGTGAGGGCAACAGACTGAACAAGAAGATGAAGAAGTTTAAATCTGTAGTGGGACTGGAACTGGACAGTCTGGAGGCAGTAGGAGGATGGTGGATAAGACCAGTGCTATCCTGGACAATCTGTCTCATCTGCTTTATGATGAACTGTTGCAGATGGGAAGCTCATTCTGCCACAGACTGATTCTAGCAAAAAGCAAGACAGAACGCTTCAGGTGGTCTTTTGTGCCCACTGCCATGAGACTGTGTGCACCATCTCATTAATCATCCAAAATTCAAAATTCATTTCTGTTTATTTCACTTCCTTCTCATGTCTCAATTATTAAATATTACAGTCCAGTTCAGTCCAATTCAAACCAGTCATTTAGGCAGAGAGACATCATAGTAAACAGCAGACTCCTCTGGTGCGCACCACTGACTGTGTTTTAATCATTCACACCATAACCTTTAAGTTGCTTAAAAGTTAATTTACCAGAAGATTGTTTCAAACTCTGATGATAAAAATCCATCCATCCATTTTCTGAACCACTTAGTCTCTGCTGGGGGACGAAGGCAGACGATATAAATGTTCTATATTAATATGAATCTAAAGAGGTCAAAGCATAAATTTGACTGGTAGCTGACATCAGTATTTGTCCACGTATCCTGTTTCATGTTTCCCAGAGTCGTTGTTGGCTCAGTGACCGACCTCTTCTATCTCACTGATATTACTAAATATAAACACATGTGCATAAGATTTACACAAATGCTCATAAAAGTGCAACAAATGGATAAACAGGCAAATACACAAAACAGCTTTTTAAAGATTCTTCTTCTTCTTCTCTTCCTCTGCTTTTAATTCTCTCTGTAGCTGTGCAGTAAAAGCATTCCTCCGAGCTTCAGCTCAGTTATTTTCTCAGTCTTCAGAGTCATAAATGACTAAATGATGTGTGGGGCGAGTCCATAGTTCGAGATGATATGTGGAGTTTCCTTTTTGCTCGTATGCTTCTTCCTTTCATCTGCAGATCCCGGTCTTAAAACATTCTCTGGATGCTCATGGTTTATTTCAGTCATGGTTTAATAAGGCACAACCAGGCAGTACAGAGCATTCAAGATTTTTTTATTATTTTTAAATATATGGACTGAAATCTTCCTGCTTAACTCATCTGGAACAGGATTTCCAGAAGCCTTCTGGCTCAAATTGATGTTCATGGTCTGTAAGATTCCTGACACTTTGGAATAAGTTTAGGAGTTGGACTTTAGGACTGTCAGCTGCAGTCAGCTAGATTAGGAGGGAGAGGTCACAAGATCCTTGGGCAAAGCCTGTGTATGAAGTGAGTCTGAGCCACAGAAAGATATAAAGCAATCTTAAAGAGACAAAACATGACAAGAAATAGCCATAAAATAACAAAAAAGAGATACAGCAAACAATGATATACACAGAATGATTATCAGGAGGTAAAAAAAAACAGATGCATGCCAATCAGAAATACTTACTGAATGATCCCATATAGTAACAGGGCACAAAATGACCACAAATAACTCAAATATAAAGGAAAAAAACCGAAAAAGGACCACAAACACATCAATGGTAAAAAATTCCAAAAATTAACATCTTAACATTCATCTTGGGCCCATATTTGGCCACAAATTTGTCATTTTGTTCATTTCTGTTTCTGTTCCACAGTTTGTAGGTAACAACACACTTTACCATCATCAGTTTAGTTACTAGTTACTGTTTCTGTTCCACAGTCTGTAGGTAACATCACACTTTACCATCTTTAGTTACTAGTTACTAGTTACTGTTTCTGTTCCACAGTTTGTAGGTAACAACACACTTTACCATCATTAGTTACTAGTTACTAGTTACTAGTTACTGTTTCTGTTCCACAGTCTGTAGGTAAGATTTTTCCTGATCTGATCTGGACCAGACTCTACATTTATGTTAATACCAGCATTTATATCCACATTGTTTACAATAAACTGTTTTCTACTTGTAGTATTTTTCTGGGCAAACAGATATTTTTACTTGACTTTGTGTACTTTTTACCTCTGATAAAACTAGTTGCAGCCAGTGGCAGTAGTTCTAGGTGCTTCCACAAGATGTCGCTGTGGGTGTCTCATGTTAACACACTCAGATCCCAGGGACGCTTTTTCAGGTCCTGGAGGCGGGGGCGCGCATCAGCCCGGGGTGTCCTGATGAGGGAGGCGTGTGCCGGGGGCGCGCTTTGATATGAACATGGAGTGAACGGAGCAGCGCGTCACTGCCCTGCAGCTCTGCTCTGTGACTTATCTCAACACACCTTCCCTCAAGGGTTTTTTATTACAGGTCGTTTGAGCTGCTCCAGGTATAATTTCTGTTTCTCTGGGAAAATCTTTTCATCCAATCCGAGTTCTTAGAAAGACGTAATCCTCTTTGTGCGCGCCAAAGGAAAAGTGTGACTTACAGTGGAACCGTGCGTAAAGCTGCTGACCAGAAGCGCACCAACAACTGATCTTGTGGAGACATTAAAATCACAAACTTATCAGACTGTAAAGTCGCATTTTCTCCCCCGTATTTCCTGCTGAGGGTGACAGTCAGATGATCGCGGAGCTGCTCTTCAGGTGGACTGAGATGCGACCATGTCCTTTACGCACCGGCTCCCTCTGCTTCTGCTCGGCTTCAACTTCATCCACACGGTCAGTCCTTTGTCATAAGTTCAGTTCCTATATTATTTTAAGTGATTGGGCTAAAACAGTGTTTTAAAATGTGGTAAGTGGCCACAGGTGTTTAGTTTTCTACCATTTAAAATGTATTTCTTTAGCATTTGTGCAGCTTGTGTTTCCTGGATTGTTTCAATAATCACAATTTCTTGTCAATTTCTTCACTTTGAGTTAGAAAAGTTAGAAGTTTAACACTGATTTTACTTTTTACACTCAAACACCAAACGTAGCTTCTGCAAACACTAAATGTGGATCCATCACTTCATTTACAGAAGTCAGTATTTTACTGAAGTTAAAGTCTGGGTCTGTTCCTCTGTGGGTTTGGCTGCGGCACCAGACTCAAGCATGATTTACTCTCATTTTACTCCAGTGGATGTAACTGAGGTGACGTCAGCTGGTACAAAAATCCACTTAACGCAGAAAATTTTCTTTTTCTTAGAGGAGTCGTTCCAGACGTATCTTTTCCAGGTTTTCCCAGCTAAAAAATAAACCCTCATAACTTCATGTCTTGATCAGTGTTTACATTCCTAAGTGAAGAGTTTAAGCTACAGTTAGAAAAATCTTTTGTGTGTGTGATTTTCAGTTTTAGGCTGATTTTCCCACAGTTCTTTCAAACATTTGTGATTTAACTGGACTTTCACTGGCACCATGCACCTCTAAAAATCTTAAAGCTCTTAACGCAGCAGCAGTGATTTGTCACTGTGAGCAGTTTAACTAAAGAAGGATGCATCCTACTCATGATGCTTCATATTTTTTTTCCTCTAAGTCAAAATTTGTAAGAAAAGCATGAGGAAGCACCAAAGAAACTGAACTCGTGCTTATGTTTCGTGCACCTTCTTCGCTAAATATTTGACATTATCCTCATATTTACAGTTGGATCAGAGGTTGATCTTTCGGTTTCGCAGCGAGAGAACATTGTGCAGTTGTACTTAAAGCTGATCCTTTTAAACAAAGACAGCCAGGACTGTTGCTGTCTTTATGGTAGCTTCACTATGCCCTGCAGCTCTGTACCAAATCAAATTAAGTCAAAAGTTTTTCCTGACAATAACAACGGAACATTGAACATGCTTCACTTCCGACTTTTGGAAAGAAAAGAAAAACATCAGGTGCATTTTACAGTAGCTGTCAAACCTGAATGTGTGTATATAAAGTACTTATGCAGAAGGTTGACGACTTCTGCTTCCTTTTGATCCGACTGCAGAGGATAGTTAACTTTATATCTTAGCAAATGAAACTCACCTTGTTGTTGAATTCATAGAGTAAAAAGATCAGACATAATATTTGCAGACGCATATAAAAGTGTCTACAAGCTTCTCTCAGTCTGTTTAATGACAGCTGACTTCCAGCTTTTTCGGCAGGTTAAGTGTGATGAATAAAACTAAGCTGCGATAAAGTAGTTTAATCCCTGTTTGATTCTCTGTGTCAGTTCAAGCTGCAGCAGGCGACTCTGCAAACTAACAGTTTAGCTTGAGTGTGAAAATCCTCCAGCGTGACGTCAGTAAACTCCACTCATGTTGACAATCCAGGTTGATCATTTAAAGTCACGCACAGAGGTGAGGGGTGATAAAAAGCTGCTGTCAGACAGTTGTTTAGTTCGTAGCTTCACTTTCTGTGTGTGGAGGCTGAGAACAGACACAGATGTATTTGCTCCTGTCGGGTTAATAAAAAGTGCAGCTAAGTTATTGCTCTTCGCACCTGAATATTACAAGTTCAGCTGATAAGAAGCCTGTTTTCTAGAATTTACCTTCATACACATGCATTCATTTCCTAATTAACTATTATTTATGATAATAAAAAACAAAATATGATCTAAATTATCTTTTAACTAATTCACAGAAGCATTAATTTGGTGATTTCTCAGGTGAGAACATCCTTAAAACTGCAGTGAAATAGATTTGAAAAGTTGCCTGCAGAAGTTGAGTCACAGTAACTTCAAGATTCAAGACTCAAGATTCAAGATTCAAAACAGGTCGAAATGTTTTCCTCCTCATCTTAGTAGCTTCTGAGGAATATCGATTGGAGACCTTGAATATTTCCTGTAGTGTGGTTTCGCTTCCACAGCTGCTAACTACTGCTTTTCCTGTTGAGGGTTTGGGAATGCTGAGGCCAATCCCAGCTGTGACTGAGTGAGAGCAGGATACAGGCCGCCAGTTTATCACAGTGCTGACATATAGAGTCATTTATTTAGTTAGTAAAACTTTGCCTCCAAAATGACACATGATCATCACGTAACAGTACCATCAGTAGAAAGCTGTTTTATGCTGGGCTTGAACTCCAGTCTCATGTCTGAAGGTCCATCCACCACAGCTTCCTATAATTAGTTTCACTGCAGCCGCTAGGTGTCATCAAACAGTAAAACGTTTGTCTTGATTGTGTTTTGTTGCTGTTAAAACCTGTAAAGTTGTATATTGGAGGAGAACAGTCTCTGTTAAAGTGTTAGTCAGCGCAAGAAGACACAGCAGCATGTTATAATCAATGTTGTATCTGTTTGGGTCATGTCCCTAAATGTAACTTCACTTGGTAACTGAATGGAACATATGTTTGTAAAATACAACCACAATTCCAAAAAAGCTGGGACACTGTAAAATCTTCATGAAAACAACAGAATGCAATGGTTTGTAAATCTCATAAACCCACATTTTATTTACAATACAACATAGAAAACATATCAACTGTTTTCAAATATGAACCATTTTAAGAAAAAATAAAGTAACTGAAACTGATGGCAGCAACACATTTCAAACTCGCTGAGGCAAAGGCAACGAAAGGCTGGAAAGGTCAGTGCTGCTAACAAGGAAGACCTGGAAGAAGAAGTAAAGATGGGCAGAGATTCACCAATCGGTGAAAAGCTGCATCTACAAATTGTCAGACTATTACAGTCTGACATGGTTCTTCAACATAAAACTGAAAAGGCTTTGAATATATAATCATCTATAGTTCAGAATATTTTCAAATTATTCAGAGATTCCGGAGAAATCACTGTGTGCAAGAGACAAGGCTGCAACACACCGAATGATTCTGTGATGGACATCCCTGTATGGGCTCAGCAATACTTCCAAAAACCACAGTCTGTGAACACAGTTCACTGCTCTGTCATCCAGAGAAGAAGACATATATGAACATGATCCAGAAACTGTCTTCTCTGGGCTGGATCATTTAAAATGGTCTGTAAAGAGAAAACCATATCCCAAGGTTTGAACATCAGCATTGTTTAATCCATCATCTCAAAATGGTACAACTGCAAACCTACCAAGACATCCAATCTCCATCCAGTCTGACTGAAGTTTTCCTTCCAGTTCACAATACATGATGCTTTGTGTTGTCACATAAAATCCCAATAAAATACATTTACGTTTGTGTTTATAAAGTGACAAAATGTGGAAAACTTATAAATACATTTACAAGGTACTTGTTTTAGAGCAGCATATGCTCACATCTAGTCTTTCTCAGAGAAGGCCCTGCGTATTTCGGCAGGACAGTTGGATAACACTAGCAGTTTAAAGCTGCATCTGTGGGACTGTGAAAGTGATTTTAAAGTGGATTCATTCAAATATTGTCCCACACACAGCACCAGGTGGAGAGAACTGGAAACATTTACTCAGAACAAAGAGATAGCAAGTAAACTTTGAATGACCACCCAGATCTCAGTCACACACAGTAACATTACAGCAGCCCAGTTTTAAAAAACTCAAAAATACATGAAGAGTATGTACGTAAGGATAATAAAGTCTGCCTGAAGTCTAAGAATTACTACAATTATTTCCTTTTGCAGAGACAAATAAATGTAGAAAGCCTGTCTGCTCATGTTTAACATGTTTTGGTTTATTTTTCGCATTGTCAGTGAGTGTACTGTACGGTGGCCTGCAGGGCCAATGTTAGAGAGCAGAAATGAATGAATCTGTCGTCTGAGAATGTGTCCAGTCACTGGGAAATGAAATCAGTGTTTTCTTTATTCTAGATACTGGTATGACTCAACATTTACAGCAACTGAGACAAACTCAGGTGCTTGTCTTGTAGAGTGGAAACATTTCTGGAATGCAAAGATAAAAACATTCTATAGTTTAATCCAGGACATTTAATCCTTGGTTTGGTAACTGATCTGTGTGTTTCTGTGTATTGAAGCTCATTAGATGACAGAGATTATGTTGTATGTTAGGCTGCAGTGGATTAAATGAGGTCAAATGGTTTATCCCCCTGTGCTGCTTTCTATTTATAGATTTTGTGTTTTGAGAAGCAAGAAAATGGGAATAAGAAAGACACGAATCCAGATCCAAGTCTGTAAATTCCCATGACTAATGTACATCTGGGGAAGATCCTAGTGCCCCTGTGAGCAAAACCAGACCACTGAAGGTTTAAATGTTCATAAAACAGCTTCTGTAGCGAAAGTTATGAAGCCAAAGTAGTGCAGACTGCGACCAAATGTCTCATATGTACTGATGTTATTTGTTTTATTTTAAGTCAGGGAGACAGATAAGCCATCCAGAGATTAAAATTTAGAAAACTACAGTAGTTTTTATTTTGAAAGAAGAAGCCACAAATGTTTGGTGTGTTAATTGCTCACACTGAAGTTTTAAATGCTGTTTGAAAATGTTTTATTCCTTTATTCCTGTACTGTCTCTAAATGCCTCACTAGTGCTGCTGCTGCTATGTGATGTACTTCTATGTGCGGTAGGCAGGCTCACGTATGGCAAGAAGTGTAAAGAATGTAATCTGGTTGCAATTATATCCACCATAGAAACGCATTTGCTGTTGTTGGAAATATATTTTCAGTTTTGAGGTGCTGAAGAGTCAGATTTCCCTCAGGTGTTGGTGGAGACCAAAAGCAGAGCTAAATGAGTTAACCCTGATTGTTTTTGTCATTTTCCACACATTGTACCAGCTCAATTTAACTCAACTCACTAACTCATTAACACTACTTTTTGTTTTGTTTGTCTACTGGGTGAAAGTTGTGTACATTTCCTGGTACCTGGAACTGTGTTGGTATCACTTCGGTTGAGGCAATAACAAAAAGTGACATTGAAACAATGCACAATACTGATTCTTCACAGAGAAACACTACTGTCACCAGAGATGTAAAGTAACTTAAGTGCATTTATTAAAAAACTTTTATATAAGTATGCCCATGTAATGCTATATTTACTTTCCCAGCTTTAGTTACTAGTTACCTTTTGCAGATGAAGACTCTTAATACAAAATATAATCAACTAATAAATTACATCATGGTGTATTATTATATATAACCACCTGTTGTCTCATGTCTCTAAAGTATCTCCCAAACTCTCTCTGTGACAAACATCCACCAAAAAACAAGAGCACCATTCGTTTTATATGCTTTATTATTACTGTGTGTGGCGGTAGTTTGACGCAGCACAGCTATGATGACCAGCTACACTGATGGAGTATGATATTCACAGTGAACAATGAGATGATTTGTTGTTCTGAGCTGGTACCATGCAGTGGAAAATGCTATTAGAGTAATCAGGTTATCAGGAGGTGATGATAGGTTGATAGGTCTGTTTTACTTTCAACATTCTAAACGTTTCAACATTATAAAATGAAAGTATTATCATTATTCATTATAATCTCACATTCATGCTGCTGCCACAAATGCACACTAAAAACCAAATGTGGATGAAGCCGCTGCTAAAACTATTCCCCAGTAAATGCACCATTTCCTCCTCCTGTCTTAAATGATTCTTGTTTTCAGAAGGACTCCCAGGACCTGGAGCTGAGAGCCATTAAGAATCATTCACATGTTGTTGTTGGTTTTCACTTTTCATGGGGATTTTTTGACACAACAGTGTAAATGCAACTCCAGCCTGTCAGAACTTCTTCTGTCATCAGCCGGTTAAGCACAGAAGCGATGTTTGATCGTCGATGATGAGGTGACAGGTTGATCGGCTGTTTGTTGAGCCGTTGTTTGCATCCAGACTGATGAGTCCTGGTGTGAAGTAACATAAGATTGAGAAATGTGTTTATGTGTGTGTGAGAAAGGTATAAACACACAGACAGGTTGAAATGCTACTGAACACTGCCGCATATCTCAATGTAAACAGTCACACACACACACACACACACACAGTGAAGTCAATGAAGTCAAGTTGACACATGAACTAATTCTGTTTGAGTGTGTTTCTTTTTGTGCAGACTGTTAATGCTCCCCTTTATTTACACCCTGTTTGATGGTGTCTCCTTGGTTACTGTCAGCTGGACCAGGACACACGCACCCTGTTTGGCAAATGTTATTGTTTATCGGCAGCACAAAGGTTTGGTTGGCACATTTGGCACTCAGCAGCTGAGGGGCCGGTGCAGTTGTCATCAATGAGGTGAAGGTAGCTGAACGGCTGAGCATGTTCTGGAAAATCTGAAAATACCTTCTGTGGAATAAATGCATCAATCTATGTACACTATATTCAGCAGCTGATAGCCAGCTACAGTGTCACACTGGTGTTTCTCTATCTGGCTACGGAAAACAAATAACTTGTGATGCACATTTTCAGTATTAATCAAAAAACCAAAAAAAGTGTCCTCGCTAATGTGGACAAATTGATTAATAAAAATAAAATGCATCTACAGTAAGTGCAATGGCAAGAGACATTGTGACTAAATCCTGATGTATGTAAATGTCTGAGGCTTCTGTTGAGGAAATGAAAACATCAGATTTGTGTGGAATCAGAATTGTCCCACTACCTGCACGTGCATGACCTCCTGCTATATTTGCATTTTCTGATATTCCCGAATTCCATTTAAAATGTGAAGTAAATTGAAAATCTGGTTGGAAATCTAACTTCCCTTATGGAAAAGAATTATATTAAAGATTTTATCTTATGTACTTATCAGAGGTATACTAGAAAAAAATGTTGTATTTAAGTATACTTTCTGTAAACTGACAAGTAGAAAAGTCGAAGTATACTTGACCTGTTTCTCCCAAATAACTCATGGATAAGTGTTCATTATATGACCATAACATAACCTGTACACTTTTGTTTTGATGCCAAAACCTCCTTTTTTGTTGTATAATTGTTGCTGTGAAAAGGTTTTGAGGACAATGATTTTTTACACATTTTAGACAGAGAAGAAGAAGAAGACTAGTAGTTGGAGAATGTGTATGTCAAGCTTTAAATGTGCAAATAAACATCCCATCACTCAACTGTCACTGTCTCTGGTTTTATCTTGCTTGTCTGCCTTTCCATATATGGTCATTTCCTGTTCTCCCTCCCCTCTGCTCCCACTTCTGTTTATTATCCTCAATCAGATCCACCTGCTGTTGTTTTTTCCTTTATAAGCAGGTCTGCTGGACTCACTTGCTGCCTGATAGTCTCACAACTAAGCTGACAACTATCTCGCATTCTGTTCTGATTGACTACCTGCTCGCTGCCCGTTTTTGGACCCTGCCTTCAGCCCTGATCCTGTATCGTGAGTTATCCCCTGCTCTGTTCTGTATTCCTGACTTTAAGAAGCTCACGATACATAACTCTGCTTCTGTCTGGCTAAACTGGTTACGACCCTGGACTGGCTCTGTGTTCTCCTGTGTCCCCTGACTAACCTGTTGTGTTCTGGACTCGCTTCTCTGTTAAACTCAGTGTTATCGACCCCGGATGAATGTTTTATGAACTCGGATAAGGCTAACGGACTTTGGATTGTTGTTATAGTTGTGCCTCCTGTGTTTTTGGCTGAGGACTGTCCACTGGTGATATATTATCGGATCTACGGACACCGACACTCAATCTTCATCTCACCTGCTTTAATCCTGCTCAACCTTCTCCACTCACCCTCTCTGTTCATTGCTTGTGATTACAGAGGAAACTGGATATTGGCACATCTCTGTCCCTTCATTCTCTTTGCTGAGGATACTCTTTGCAGAGTATTCACCCTCCATCTTTGTAGTCCTTCTCTCCTCCGACTGACCGCCGTCTGCCTGGAAGTTTCAGTCCCTTGTATCTGGTCACTTCATTTACCATTCCTTTCTGAGACGTTGTCCATCCCGCCGCCGCTTTCTAGTCAGCCGGAGACTCCCTATTCATATTCATATCGTACAATAAACTTCTTTTTTTTTTTTTTTTTTTTTTTTTTTTTTTTTTTTACCCCCCCCCCC
>OMLM01008213.1:5979-17588 GCA_900302695.1 Helostoma temminkii
TTTATACACTAGATTCATTACAGTAAATAAAATATTTCAAGCCTGTTTGGTTTAATTTAGATGATTATGGCTTACAGTCATGTGAAAATTAGTGAAGCCTCTTATAATGCTAGGTATTTTAATGTAAAATAAAAATCATCTGATGGTAGTGTCAGATGAAAAACAACATACTTTTTTTCACTGTGCCATTACTTAGTTAACAAAAATATAGCTGCCGCCAACAACAAGCAAAAAAAAAGTGCCCCCTAACTGATTCTATAGGATAACAGGGTAAGTTGCAGCCAGATGCTGGTAATCATCAGGTCTGCCAATGACTATAAAAGCAGAGGTATGCTGGTTTGGAGAATTTTACAATGAGAAAAATTATTCACAAGTGGAAAGCATTCAAGACGGTTACCAACCCTCCTAGGAGTGGACATCCCAGTACATTCACCCCAAGGTCAGACTGCAGTGCTCTGAGAAATACAAAAGGACCTGAGAGCTACAACTCAGACTCTGCAGGGCTCACAGAGCATGTTAAATGTTGCAGTCCACTTTGTTCCTCTAAGAAGAGCATGAAAACATGACCAAGGTTCACTAAAATGCATCTGAACAAACCACAAAACTTCTGAAACAATGTTCTATGGACAGATGAGACAAAAGTGTTGTTTGGCCTTAATGCCCAGTTCCATGTTTGGTAAAATACAAACACAGCATTTAAGCAGAAACACCTCATATCTACTGTAAATTATGATTTGGGCTTTTGTTTGACCACATTTTTGTCTTCATTTTTTTAAATGATTAATGACACAGTGAAAAAAGTTTTTTCCCACATGACTGTATAGCACATGAAAATTATAAATCCAATATTTCAAAATTCCAGAATATCAATCACAAAGGATTTATAATGCAAAAATGTCTTCTTCTGTTCACTTATGCATTCAGTTCTTGGGCGCAGCATTAATGTGGTGCAGCATAGAGGTGCTCAGCATGTGGCACTGTTGTTGAAAACCAGTTTGCTCTGATAGCAGCCTTCAGTTCATCTGTATTTTTTGGGTTTTTCATCTTTACAATATCCCCACAGCTGTTCTGTGAGGTTCAGGTGAAGCAAGCTCACTGGCCTACAAAGCACAGTAATATCACGATCAGCAAATACTTTTCAGCCTAGTCCTGCTCAGTGGGCACTTTGAACCACTGAGTAAAGGTCCAATTCTGTGATCTTTTGGACATCAGTCAAGTCAGAAATGTTGCCTATGATTGTGGTTGCATGTGCTGAACTAGACAGTGAGTGAATAGTCAAAACTCAAAACTCAAACTTGAAATGAAATATTGTGACATTTTGAGATACCATATTTTTGATTTCCATAAGGTGCATGTAAACATTTAAGTTAAAACAAAAATGCTTGAAATGTTTCATTTTACATGTATTGTAATGAAACTAGCATATATGAGACACTTTTTGAATTAATTGGTGATTGTAGTTTTAGTAGTGTTACAGCAGCTGCTGTTCTACAAAATATCTCTTATTCAGGGATTAGTAGAAGTAGTTAATTATGGTACTAGTTTTCTAATACACAAGCTTAATACACAAAAGTGACGGAAATAAAGGTAGAAAGGTGATTAAAACTATACTGTAAGAGTATCCAGTCAATGAAGAGACAAGCAGACGTGTGTGTATGTGTGTGTATTTTTTTAATTCAGTAAGAATATTCAGTATATACTGTAGTACACAAATCAACTTATAAACACACCTACTCAGCATCAGATTGACACACATGCTTTCATGGGTTGATATCTTATCAGTTACACTGATATTTGTGAATTGGTTGACTCATCACATGTCATGAACCTGGAGTATATATATATATTTTTAGAACCTTTTTTCAGGACATATTTAAGAAAAAAGTGAGGGTCATTGGAGTTTATCCACTGAAAGAGAGGCCCTTAGTTTAGACGGTACCCTGGGGTTCCTTATGACCTCCTGGACTGTTATACGCCTTAGTCTTGGTGTGACATTTGTTGTGTGTGCATTACTCCTGGGGAGTTCTCCATTTGTTTATGTCTGACACTTGACAAGTGGAGTCCAAAGCTGTGTTGTCAAGATCAGACTAAAGATTGTGAAGACCCTTTCTGTCTAAAGTAGAGAATTGGCAAATGGCTCTAAAAAACTTGTGTTTGAAGTTTGAAGTTTCATTACCTTCAGAATAAATAAAATTAAATAATTTTATTGGATAATTTTCCACAGTAAGTAAAAAAAAAAGGGGGAATGTTTTTGTCTTTGTTTAATGAGGTTGCCTTTATGCTGTTCATGTGGAAAAGAGAGTTTGAAAGGGTTGTGCTATTGAAAATTGGATCCAGTCTGTGCTCTTTCAGCACGTGAAGCATATATGCAGAATGTGTGATTCCCTTTTCATAGTAAACAGTGTACACAACAATGAAACATAACATCAGCAGTTAATTTGAGACAAGGAGTCCATAAAGACTTTTGGGCGACCCTGTTTGAACAAAGAGGCCAGCTAGCCAGGTTAATGTGTGTTTGGACAGGCTGATAGTGGCTGGCTATGGGCCACCACTCTAATCCACTGTTTGTGTATATGCTTGTTGGCCCTACACCAGTGTGAACATGACCAGAGCTCTGAGGTGATGTGCAAACATAGTTGGCAAAACACCCAGTATTGCACTACCACATGCTTATGGTAGTGCAATACTGGTAGGTGGTTGATAGAGGAATTTCTGCTTCTGGATACTTTTTCCAAAATGACAATTGTTTTCACAAAAAGTAAAAATCACAAATGTGCATCACTCAGAGGTTATATTTGCCTAGTTGAGGATGAGACTTGAAGTCAGGATTGGTCTGATCATGATAATATAAATAAAAAGAATTTATAATAATATAAATAATATATTATATATAATTAATTATATAATTATTACAGTTATCACAACAAATATATTTATTATTTATTACTGTTTGCCCTGTAGCTTGACTTACTGTTTCAGCACTATATTAGAATATGTAATTTTCATATTGGAGAATTTGTTGCCTAGTGAATGTTTGACAAATAGCTCCGTACTTTGTGGTATCCAGCCTCTTATGTTGTTAAAAGGATTTCATTTTCAGTGTACCCATCAAGAATAATATTAATACTCCTATTTTTATTTATTTGGACACTAATGTCTCTTTGGCATGCTGAAGGGTCTTTCTTTTTTCATGTCAACCCCGTAAAATTTAAAACCATAAAAAAAGACATGATTGTGATTTTTGTTTTTGCTTAGGGCTAAAGACCTACCTGATCTCAGGGAGGAAGTTGGAGCATGATGAGCAGTGTGGCTGTTCTCAAATTGCACTGCCAAGTGGGGATTTTGTTGGAGTTGGGCTGTTCTCCTGTCCTCAGCCCCACACACCAGACCTCATCCCTGGGGGAGCACAGGCTGCTGAGCCTCTGTTGCTTCACAAACCACCAGACAAGACTGGGGTAAGAGTAAAGGTAAAAAAAAAAAGCTTGTCACACTAGTTTACACTTTCTCTGCAGCTAACAACCCACACTAGAATTCAGTTTGTTTGTGCTCATTATGATGACTGTGTTATTGGAGACTTTAGTACTTTTTAGTGGAAAATGTTGACCGCTGCTTCCTGCAGCATGAAGAAAGCTGTTGCTGTTACAGTCACAGAGCATTTGTGAGTGTTTTTTTTATATCAGGTCATGTGTGACATTTTTCGTTACTCTTAAATACGTCTGACAGTTATTTTGGCCTTATATCAACTCATGTTAATTTCTGGGTGAGTTAATTATGGGAAACACGATGATGTCAGAGACTACACCCTTTCACATAGACCGACTAAACCATCAAATATATATAAAATTATGTTATATTTCAAACTGCTTTCTATAATATGTTTTTATTTGTCATCCACTTCCTTCTGCGCTCCCTTTCTCTTGCTAGGCTCCCTGTGTGTCTCACAGTGTGGTCTTGTCTTCGGGGGCAGAACAGGGTGATGATGTGGCTGCTCTGAATGGCTGCCAGGAAGAGCATAAGACCAGCAGTGCCAAGGTACAACACACCCACAACATGCGTAGTGACAGAACGAATGCACTTGTCAAGCACCCCTTCAAGGCTTTGTCACTTAAGCTACTCAGCAGTCATGCTCTGTGCTCTTTCTCTTTGCTTTTCTTCTTCTTGTTTTTCTTTATATTCTGTCTCTTGTCCTTTGTTCTTCTTTTTCACCTTCTACTTTTCCAGTTCATCCCTGGTCACAGCCCCAGGGCAGCCAACGGTCTCCTGAGTCCCCCACTGGATGACCCAGTGCGGACCAGCCAGAGCTCCCTGTGTGACATGCTCCAGGAGAAAGAGAAGAAAACTAGCACTAGCACAGGGACTGGCACTAGTCTTGGCATGGCTGGTGGCACCGGAGCAGCGGGTAAAGGAATGGACCACTCCGCCCTGATCCAGCTGCGTGCCAAGAACTTTAGACAAAAGAGCGACACCCACTTTGTGGATGTTATCAGGGGAGAAGACAGGTAAGCAAAGAATAAAAGGTTGTGTTTATGAATTAATAATACCAGTTAAGGATGAATGATAATAAGAGTGAGTATTGGTGAGAGGAACAGTTTGGTTATGAACTAAACATAATCAGTAAATTAAATAAATATTATGAACATTTCTACTCAGTTTGTGTGTCTAACCACACCAGTTGTCAGTCTAGCACTTTTTAAATAGACATTGTTTGATATATTTACTCTTTCATCCCATTTATCTTTGACAGGAAACACACATGAACACAGACACAAACATGCAACTAGTTAAAGACCTATGTGTGTTTTCAGACCTGTTCTTATTTGCTCTAGTTTAATTGAACTTGCTGCATTTTACCTTGGTTTTAGGCTAATCAACATGTATCATTAAAAACCCCAGGTGTGACTGCTGTGTTCAGGTTGCTCAAATAATTGCACCAAAGTAAAAAAATAAATAATCTATTTACATATTTCATTGGATTTTGATACGTTGGTCTGTGTTTTTATTTTTTATTTTGTTATGTGTGAGTTCCAAAGGACGTTTATGTTCTAACTTATGCTGTGTTTTCGTTCATTCTGGTTCACAGTCTGATGAAAGACTATTTCTTCAAGCCGCCCATCAACAAGATCAGCCTCAATTTCCTAGAGAGACCTCTGGAAAAGGCTTATCGCAGCAGCTACAAGAAGGAGGTACGCACACTTCTCTACTGTGCACATCACTGTAACACTCATCACTTCTAAATTAGTCAAATTAGTTCCTGACAAAAGAGGTTTGGTATCTGTTCTATGTGTATGTGTTTGTGAGTGAAGGCGGGTAGGGCTTTTGTAACTTATTCCTTGAACCTCTCCACTTACATTTTATCCCACATTAGTACCAGTCACACACCCAGGACCAGTTCCAGTTGGCCTGCGTGACCTCACAGCCTCACAGCCCCCTACTGTTATACCACTGTTATTACAGAGCTAAAAAACCCAACATTCAACTACTCAGCTCACTATATATAAAATCTCTGTTGGCTGGTGCAATTGTGCCTTTAGTGAGATCATGTGGACACTACAGTAAGAATGACTTTTAAAATCCTCATACACCAACCAAGCTGTACATAAACTGCACATGAACTATACATGTATATGTGTACAAATGTGTGCTTGCATGCACGCGTTTAAAATTTCATGCCTGTGCACAGTACTTCTGCTATTATGTACATAAGTACGTAAGTAGTTAGTGGCTTAATGGACATCGGCAGCATTTCCTTTTATACAGGATGATTTTTAGGTGGTGTAAGCATGGTTTCTGAGCTGCCACACATCTCAGTTTCTTATTTCTCATCCTCATCAGGTGAAAAACCGGGTTCAGGTGCAGACATTTGCAAGCTCCACCTTCAGCTCCTTCCTAGATGTTCTCCTCAGCTGTTTTGTCTTTCTGGCCCTGACTTTGGCCTGCTTCCTTCCACCTATGGTGAGCCCAGTCACCGTGGGCTTTCCGGCTCCGGCTGCTCTGGCCATAGCTCCCTTGGCTGGTCTTTTGGAGCTGGCCTCTTTGGTGCTGTCCATACGGTGAGACCTAGGAAGATGACACAGATGGACACACACATTTGGTATCAAAACTGTTTAGATAAATATATGTTTTTAGAGAAATTAAAACATTTAAATAAAAAATTAAATAATTAAAGTAGTAATTGTTCCAAACCTACTTATCATATTTATACAAAATGACTATGGACTCACTCTCTGTTTTCGAACAGGTTTATTTTCTCCTTGGGGAGATGAAAAAGTGTAATTTTTGCTGCTGTTGTTATTGTTGTCCTTGCAGTTCCATCAGGGTCTAAGATATGCAAGTGTTTGTTTCAAAGTCTGGCAGTGCAGTTTTTTGTTGGAATAAGAACCTGTATCTCTTGGGACTCAGTGGCACAGGCTTGAAAACCACAGATAGAACATTGCGTAGCACTACAACTCTCCACTGAAACCAAAACAAATCATTTTTATGTGTTGGTTGGCTCCCACACCCCACTGGATTAACTTGCCTGCTCAAATTCAGCTGGTTCCTGTCCAGTTTTTTGTGAAACTGACACAATGACAAACTGGTACCAGGTATAATTCCAAACCTAAAAAAACTTCTTTTCCAATGCTTGAGTACTCAAGAAGTGTTTTGTTTATTTTGGCGAGTTTTCATGGGTGTGTATGCATCTCACAAAGTATTTAAAAATGAATTAATTTGCACCTATTGCCATGTGTAAATGGGCAACACATCTTAATATTCTAACTGAGAGTTGGACACCACTAGTTTTGTTTAAATAATGTGTCTTAATTAAATTGTTTTTACTCAACTGAATAGGAAACAATACATTTCTCCTAACTAAGTATTCTGTATGGTTTAGGTTTTTTTCTTGTGTCATATTCACACATTCACACATTCACAAGTTAATGGATTAACACATTTTTGCTTTTTTCTCCTCTCTTCTGCAGTATGGCTTTCTATCTAGAGGATTTGATGAACTGTACTCACTCCTTGCTCCTTGTGGTATCTGGCTGGGTCCCCCGTCATGTGATTGGGGGCGTGTTAGTCTCCCTCCCCGCCATCTCCGTCTTGTCCCACCTTATGCGCAGTGTTCACCTGCCCCTCCAGGTAAACATATGCATTTAGGTGGTCAGGATTAAAACTGTCCTGCCCTGAAATTTCACTCTTGACGCACCTTCACATCACACTGTTTACAGCTTTGCTGATTTGATTGTTTGGTCAGATGCAGTCCTGAAACATTTAGTTGGATAATTAACAATCAGTCTGAGAAACATCTTTAGACACTTGGACATATTTGGAATTTATTTTCAACTGTCCCATCTACACTTGCTAGTGCTGCAGCACTATATATGGCACTGCTTTCTACTACCAAGTTTTGCTGCTATAGCTGCTGCCAACCCTACTACTAATGCTGCCGTCGCTGTAGGCATTAGTACTAGTTCTATAACTCAATAACTGCTACATGTACTCTTAGTACAACTATGCTACCTCTGCTGTGGGGTTATGGGCTATTGCTAAGCTTGGTACAGTATAATAGTTTGCTCTAACTGAGCCAAAATAAGCTGAGAGGAGTCTGCTGCACATGGCAGCTTGAAGCTTCTCTGAGACCAGCAGAGCCCTCAGCTGGCATTAGCACTGATATGAACTGTAGAAGGAAAACAGTTTGGAGGTTTCGGGAGGCTTTGCCTGTGGACCTTGGCACCAGCTATATTGACATTTCTTCCTCTCTGAAACCTGCATGTGAGAAGATTGATAGCAGCCATACTTGCAATGTTTTTGTGCTGCTTTAAGTCAAGGCCATATCCAGCTCTGTATAAGTTTGAATCTGTCTCCTTTCTTCCAGCTCTGAGGCAATGGCTGCTTGCAAGATGTGTGGCGTTTTAATATCTTGTTATTCAAGGATTTTCAACACCTCATTTCAGTTTCTCTCTCAGCCTTCTATGTCTCTATCCTGCACTTTCTCAAATTCTTTGGGGCTTGCAGATCAAAACAGTTGTCTCAGGGAGAAATGGTAATTAAACATGGAGTTTCTGGACTTTAATGCCTTTGAAGCTATTAGGACCCAATAACAGTGATAGAGCGGGACATGACTGGGAAAGAGGACGGACTTGTAGGGATGAGGGAGGAAAAGATGCTATCCTGTCAGTGTAGTCATGAAAAACCTGTGAATGTCCACAAATGACTAATGCTGTCCACGTGTGTTTATATGACTACATCCATGCATGTGGCAAATCAGTAAATTAACACAAAATCCCCTTTTATGACCTCAGCAGATCTTGTGTTGCATTTGAGTTCTGAAGGTTAAACTCACAGTGGTCACTGAAACATGAACATGAAACTGACAAATATAATGAAAAATTTAAATTAACTAATGAAAATCAAACATTGCTTTTTAATTGTGGTTCAACAGAAGCATTTTAAAAAACAAACTAATGAAACAGGCCTGGACAAAAATGATGGTACCCTTAACTTAATATTTTGTTGTATGACCTTTTGAGGCAATCACTGAAATCAAGCGATTTCTGTAATTTTCAATGAGACTTCTGCACCTGTTGACAGGTATTTTGTCCCACTCCTCGTGAACAAACTGCTCCAGCTGTCTCAGGTTTGAAGGCTACCTTCTCCAGACTGCATGTTTCAGCTCTTTCCAAGGATGTTCAATAGGATTTAGATCAGGGCTCACAGATGGCAATTTCAGAATAGTCCAATGTTTTGTTCTTGGTTATTTTTGATGGTTTTAGCTGTGTGTTTTGGGTCATCAGCCTGTTGGAGGACCCATGACCTGCGACTGAGACCAAGCTTTCTGACACTAGGCAGCACATTTCTCTCCAGAATGCCTTGATATTCTTGAGATTTTATTGTACCCTGCATATTTGCAGGCAATCAGCCCAGAACATAACTGAGCCTCCTCCATGTTTCACAGTAGGGACAGTGTTGCACTTTTCTTTGTGTGCTTCATTTTTGCATCTGTGAACATAGAGCTGATGTGAGTTGCCCAAAATTTCCAGTTTTGTCTCATCTCTCCAAAGGACATTATTCCAGAAGCTTTGTGTCTTGTCAATATGCATACTGCCATTTTTTAAGATTTGCTTGTAACAGTGGATTCCTCCTCGGTTGTCTTCCACTAAGTCCACAGCTCATACAGCAATGAAGGGTGCGATCTGACTCTGATGTAACTTAGCCTTAGAGTTCAACTTTAATCTCTTTGGAAGTTGTTCTGGTTACCATTCACTTTATTCATCGTTTCAATTTGTCATAAATTTTCCTCTTGTGGCCACGTCCAGGGAAGTTGGTTACAGTTAAAGTGACCTTAAACTTCTTAATAATATTTGCAACTGTAGTCACAAGAACATCAAGCTGCTTTTAGATGGTCTTATAACCTTTAACATTTTTGTCTATGATTTTATTTCTAATCTCCCAAGATTCTCTCTCTTTAGCTTTCTGTGGTCCATGTTCAGTGTGGTACACACCATGATACCAAACCAAATCATTTTTGTCCAGGCCAGTTTCATTGACTTGTTTTTTAAAAATTCTTCTGTTGAATCACCATTCAAAAACAATGTCTGATTTTCAGTATTTTTTTTAATTATTACTTCTGTCAGTTTCAAGTTATTTCAGTGAGGAATGTGGGTTTTTCTTTCTTTAACATCTGTATCTGTGAGAAAATATATCACAGCGCTAATGGAAAGCATTAATAACACTGTGAAACCAATTCTATAATATCTTCTGTTGTCCTGCAGGGAGTTTTCCAAAATCTGAGAAAAGACCCCTGATTAACCCTGCTGTGGCAAAAGGACAAAAAAACTGTCCTGAGGTTATGACAGGTCAGACCTGACACTTCACACATATCTGACAGAAAAACCTGCAATCTGAAAGCAACTGGGGGCGTGGAGTTAGAAATGAAAGTCAGGATTTGTGTCAAACAGCCTCATGGAAGTAAAATACTTATCCCCATCACTGGGGTATTACTTTAGAAAGGAAGGAAAATGACTGAGGCAAAATGACCAAAAGAACTGAATGCAATTAGTTTTGGGTATGATAAGCACGTGTTAACAGTCAGTTTTAAATATTTCCTAATTTCAAGGGTCAAGGGTTCAAACCACTGTAAAACCAAAAGGAGAAGTGGCAGTATGATACTGGATCATACACTCAGAGCTTCTTAAACAACATCTCATACACTGTATTTATTGTTGCTGTCTCCTTTTAAAGCTTGTTGAAAATATGTGGTTGATAAGATAAGATAGCATAGCACTGCTGCAGCATGCACACACATACTCACAGTATGTGGAATCCATTCCCCATTCCAGCCAGACAACATCCAGTTGCATACACACAGTCACACACACACACACACTGCTGCTAGGAAATGTTTAACCTGTTTTACTTATAGGAAAAAACAACAACCACAGTACACAAGCACTCCAATAAACGCACCAGTCCAGAGGCCTCTAGGCATTAGCATACTCTAGTGTGGCTGCATGACAGTAAACTCACATTAATCTCACAGTACAGCAGACAGACTTACACTAGCTCTACCACACCGGCAGACCTTTATGAGTCCACCAAACAAAACAGTGCCCACAAAGATCACATTCATCTCACCCACACATATTTTCAGTAGCATCTCTTTCCAAATCAGTTGAGCAACAGGCCTAGAGTGGTTGGGAGATTTCTGAGAGATTGTTGTAGTCTTGCCAATAATTCAGTACAGTGAAGACGCCTATAATTGCAGCTTACACTTGCTGATGGCTGTTGTGCAGCTCGTATTGTGAGCAGGATGTGGAAACAGCACTTCATCCTGCTTCATCCTAGCTCAGCATCCAATGACATCAAATGTTCAAAACCGTACAGCTCATTTGAAGATAGATTGTAATTTCATTATATATGTGTATGTGACTCACATACACTGTGACCATTAAATGACATTTCTGCAGTATCGGTACACGAGAGCTTGAATGGGACAAGCGAATTCATTTGCACAAAATGACTTGTCATGGACGAACCAGTGGATCTTAATGAACTGGAAAACAGGAATAGGCCCTTAATTAACAGTGAACGGCATGTTATGTAAGCTAACACAGGCTGCTGTACCACATCGTCTGTGATCATTTCATGAGGCTGTGTATCAGGTGCTGCTCACGAGTGATGTGCACTGGCGACGCTACCCACCGCTTTCCATCTCGCTGCCCTTTCTGGCCGTGGGCGCGTTGCCCATGATGACAACCTGTCAACCGGCGATCCGTGGCTTTTGGCCGCCCTGCAGCCTTCTCAAGCCGGTCTAAGCTCGATAAGGTCTGAACGGTATTTCCTTAATCCCGCTGTACCAAACGTTAACTCCGAGGTCTTGATCGCTAATGCCCTGGCAGCTGCTGATGCGGTGCCACGGCGAGGCAGGACGGTGCAGCGGGCTCACTCACTCCGCGGTCATCAACTGCCGGTGACCGATATCGAGCTTAAATCCACGGGGAGCTGTCGTTGTGGTATCTCGTTGGCTCGGGCTTCGCTGGACCGTCAGGCCCGAGCTCGGCGCAGTTGGCCTGAACGCGGAGGATCCAGGCTTCTGTCCCTCCTTGCAGCCCCCGCGAGCGAGGCCCCCC
>OMLM01008214.1:0-11530 GCA_900302695.1 Helostoma temminkii
AGGGGGAGGTGAGGGCGGGGGGTCCAAGATCTACTCGATTGACTCGGACCAGGCGAGTCTTCAGTCAGCTCCACCCTACCAGCGCGACAGCCAGGGGGGAGGTGACGACCACAGTTACCCCCCTGACCTGTTTCCACCTGACAGCACATACTCACACACTCTCACACACCAGGCAGACGCACCCATTCTGCAGCTGAGTGCCAGCCTGCTGCATCACAGTCACAGCGCTGAGGCTGACTTACACTCCCTGAAGGACAAGAAGTACAGCACCTACACACACAGCAGGTATTGTGTTCTGCAAAATTAAAAAACACAAAAGATGATTTTAATAATAATTCAGTTTCTTTTGATTTCAGTTTTGTTTGTGTGTAATCCTTGTCGTCCTCTCCCCCTGCAGTGCGAAGGACAAATCTGCAGGTTCATTCGATGCTCCAGGTGGAGGTCAGGGGACACAAGGCACCAGGCCCAGTCACTGTCGCTCCTGCCTGACCAAGCTGAGCGGGTACTCTGGCCTGTACACTGTTCGTTCTCCACAGGCTCGCTGTGATGCCTGCGCCCACCTAGGAAACCTGTACGATATCAGTGAAGACCACCTCCACTCACACTACTCCCACACACACACTCATCCACACAGCGGGGACATGTTTACACATTATCTTCCCCAGAGTGAGCTGGGCATGGTGGGCGAAGGGGACGGCCTCGTCAGCCACTTTGAGCCTTCCTCTCCCTCTCCGTCTCCTCTCCCCACCTCTTCATCGGCCCAGCACCTCCAGCTGAGTCGCCAGCACTCATATGAGAATGTGCTTCCGGACGGCGTTCCCGAACGACAGTCACAGCCACACACTCACCTGCGGGGGCTGAGCCTGCCTGACAGAGATAGGGATAGGGAGCTGACCCTGGATGAGGGGGCCTATGCTAATGTTCTCACAATGCGCTCTGATCGTCCGTTCAGCAGCCGCAGCCCCCCCTCTCCGTCACCCTCCCACCACCACAGTCTGGACACCCCGCTGCCTCTCCCACGGCGGTCAAAGAGTCTTTTCCCTGATCGGCCCTCTCACAACCCTTTTCTCCACTCAGCTCCTGGTACGGCACAACGAGATCCCTCCTCTCAATCTGTTACGCGCATGCCGCAGAGAAGTTCTGCCCACGAGCTCTATAAGCAACGAATGCCGGTGTCGCTTACCCTCGGTAACCACGGTAACCATCACATCAACCAGCTTGGCGGCCATGTTGACCAACAGGTGTTGTATCCTCAGCAAGAGCCCCCTGTGGTGGCCTACATGGTCCCACCTGCTGCCTCTCAGCCAATGAGCTATGTGACAGCACCGCGAGCCTCGAGCGCAGGCGGGAACCGGCCCCGGCTCTACCGCCGCATGCCCAGCATTGAGTCTGATGTCTGAGAGTCACACGCAACACACTTAGTCTCACTGAAACACGCTAACACACATGCATGCAAGATAGAGGTGTGTGTGACTGGACCAGGCAGCTCTGATTCTAAGCACATATACAGAAAACACACAGACAGACACACACACACAGGTGAAAGACTGAAAGGTCCATTGTGGACTAAAAGGTTAATGGTGATACTGAGTAAATAATTCATTGTTTCTTTATCACACCCTGTGTAGGGCAGGGTTAGAGCCACAGGGACACCTGGAGGCACAATAAAAGATGAAGAGTGTGTGTGAGTGTCAGTGTGCGTCCTAGCCTCAAGCCGTGGGCAACGAGGCACAAACTGACAATAAGTTTGATGAGACAGATCAAAATTCAGGTGGAATAAATGGGACACTGTACATGGAGTTTAACGCCAACAGTGGGATCCGATCGAAGTGTTTGGAAGACGAGCCGCCCTGTCCCGCCCTGTCACCAGCCTGTTGGAAATGAAGGGGATACGGAAAACCTCTTTCTTCCTGAGATTATTCACACACATTACACCTAAACATGCCCACCCCTTGTCCAGGACTCTCCTGTTGCACTATGATTTCTACAGTCAACCCACATGTTGTCTGAGCCTCCAAACTGCACTGCCAGCATGGCTTAAAGAGTAGTAAACTACACTAGAGTAATCCTTGACTTGAATGGAAACTATCTATGTAATAGACTGAGAGGCTTGCAGCTGGTCAGGACACAGGTCTGAGAAGTGTATCAGCTCCAGCCTTCAGATGTACAAACACTGGAACACACACGCACACTGTGTCTGTTTATCGGGAGAAGTTGGAGAAAAAAAAATAAAACTACAGACTGTTTGTTATTGTTGATGTCAGTTAATTGAACATTCCAAAAAGTGGACCAAACATGGCCGCCTGTCAACGCCTCTCAGGATGAGAGTGTGTGTTCTAGTGTTTCGAGATCTAGAGACATACAGTATAGCATCTTTGCTTCCTCTTCCTCTTAGCTAGCCTTCAGGTCATACTGCATGCTTCCTACTGCCCTGTGTTACAGTTAAACTCCTATACAGGGTCATATATGCACACACACACCTGCGCACACACATATATACATACACACGCATATGCACATACACACACATATGCACATACGCAGTAGTCTAGGATAGTAGTGTAAGGTGGGTGTGTGTGTCGAGGCTATAAGATAGCTTCTCTTTGTGCACTTTGTAGATTTTATACCCTGCCACCTGACACAGACGTTTGACCAAAAAACACTTTTATACTGGAAAAATATGAATATCTCAATCATTCGCTGGATAGATGTTTTCTTTTCTCTTATTTATCTTTGACACTGGGTTTTAGGGCACTGCTAAAGACACAGTTCTGTCGATTTTCATTGTGAGATGTGATTTTTTTAGACAATTGCTACAGTATCAAACAGTATACACAGCACCAACTCTTAATCTTTCTTGTTTTTTTTTTAGACCGTGCTCATCCTTCCTTCTAGCAATTTCCTTCTCCCTCCTTCGGTTTTGGTTTATTCTCTTTATTGCTCCTTCGTCTTTTGCTCTTTCTCTGCTTCCTTCTTTAGAGTAGACTAAATGTCAGATGAATAAAGTTCAGTAGTGGGATTCACTTAATATCAATGGTAGGATTCATCCGATTCAGCACTGGCTCTCGTAGGAGACTACTTTTTTTAATAACTTTCTATATTGAACAAAAGAACTCGAGGCCGTTTAATGTTTCCGTAGTGAATTTTAGAGGCTGAGTGCATCATTGCTGCTGATTTAATCAAATTAATTCTCCTGGACGAGCATCGGAATAGCTGGTACTCGTGTGGCTCTCTGCTGGCGGGAACACGGCGCTGTGTGTCAGCAGAGAGAGTCACGTGGCGACGCAGAGAGTTTGCAAAGTGACTGGCTACACGGGCAACGCTCACTCACACATACACACGCACGCACTCGATGAGCTGAAGTTGCGTGTATGAGTGTTGTAGAAATCCATAATCTACTGAGTAAGGGCATTGATTTTTGAGCACAAGGATTTTGATGGAAAAGGGACTTGATATCCCATTAGCTGAGCAATTGTCTCTGTTCCTTCTATTCTCCAGTCTTGCTCATGCACACAAATACATACACACATGCACACACACATATATCTATATATATATATATATATTGGCTGCAAAAAAATGCAAGACAGTTTTAAATTTAAAAAAACAGCAAACGCTGCCCCTCTTTTGGTTAAAAATAGGTTTGGTGTGTGAGTTATATGCACAATATCAGGTTGCAATATTATACTTCTGTACAGAGAATCTTTGTTTTATATGTTAGAAACGGATTTCATTTGTTTGATTTGAATGATATTAAGTGTTGAATTCATTTCAGTAACGATGTGGATTTTAATTCTGCTTCTTTAAAAAGAAAACACTGGCATGTTTTAGATTCTTGTGTGATTTATTTACTTTTTTTTTTCTTCCTCTGGTAAGTTGTTGGTTGGTTGGGATCCCACTGTACAGTCCCCACACTGCTGGGTTAACAGACTAGTTAACTGTCCTGGTCAGCTCACCAGTTAACTACCTACACCTAGCTGGGCCTCTCAAGTGAATCACGCTCAATGAATAATGATAGTCCAGCCTGTGTGGTTATTCCAACCCCCTCCCACCCACATAGTTCTTTTCCACTACAAGCCTGTGCTGTTTCACCTCTGAGTGTGAGAGAGTGAGTGTGTTTTACACTGTGCAGGCATTTATATAAGACAGAGGATGATATTTGTATTTAGAGATTGTTCGTGGTGTGTGTATTTGTGTGTTTGTGTGTGTGTACACTTTTGTGTACTCTCTTCCCTTCGTCCCACACATACCATTTGACCTGGCCTCTTACTCATGTAACTCAGTCTCACACACACACACACACAAGCACACATGTTGCGTCTGTACTGTTGTGGTTAAGAGAACATGTAGAATGACTTTTGTACGTCCGTCATCAGGAGATTTTTTACACCAACCTTTATTTATTTATTTATTTTTTATTTCATTTTATTGCATGACGTGCTTGTGTTTCTGGTGATACCTATGTTGCTGCAACACCTGAGTTCTCCCTGAGTTAGACCTATTGGGCTACATGTACCAACCTTCCCCTCAACCCTGGTTGGTGCACATCTGACCTGCAGCCCTGGGTGGTTACACTCCTCGGATCCTGCACAACGCCAGCCGCCGGTCGAGGAACACATGGAAAACTTTCCCAGGCTCAGCACAGTTCTTAGTTTGGCCCAGGTGTACACACACACTCACACATAGATACAGAAATGGGTGGGAGATGTGCATTGGTGTGTAGTCCTCTGGGTCTCCTTGCTGTGTATCTCACTTGTGTATGAGTTCAGGGGTTTTTAAGCTACTAGTTGTGTTGTAAATACTACCTTGTCACTCAGTACCTCTGTACAATCTGTAAATAAGTAAAGGTTACATTTTTCTACTTGTCTGAGTCTTGTTAATTATCTATCATAAAGCATACCCATTAAAGGGCTAGTGAGATGTAACTAATGTATTAATGGTTAATAAAACATTCATGAAAGCTTTATAGATCAGAAGAACAACTTTTGGACTGCCTTATTAAGGAGTTTTTCATCATTTAAGGAGATGTTTGTGTCTTTGAGCAGCAGGTAAATGTCAAACTGATTAGTTATTTATGAAACATGAAGCTACAGCCAGGAGATGGTTAGCTTAGCATGTCAATCACAAGTAATTGTTTCACACTTTATCAAACTTGGGCTCCACTCGGCTTTCATGGTAAGGTTGTCAAAAATTCATGTTGAGGTGAGGGGATTCATCCAGCTTTTAGCTGTCTTTAAAGTCTTCCTGGTACTATCACCTATGGCTTGAACTTATAGAAATTTATGAAAGCTCTTGAGTTAATGGCAGATTCCTTCATGTGTCAGCTTTTGCCTTTTAGGTGTAGCAGTTATAAGAAATTAATTACAAGTTTATTTTTGCACCTAGGAAAATTTTCATGTTTGAGCGGTTTAGGTCGACTTTGTCATTTTACATCACTAAGGAAAGGTAACAAACACTTTAAATAACCTATTTAAAATATTACAACAAAATGATAAGGTTAATATTTGTTACCTTTGGATGTAACTGGGTTTATTGTTTCCAGTCTTTATGCTAAACTAACCTAACTACTGTAGCTGTTGGCACAAGATTCACATTTACTATACAGACATGAGTGGTACATGTCATTTATCTGTTATAATAAATGAAATATTAATCATTTAAACAGTGATGCGTTGGTTGCAATGTGAGAAAGAGCAGTTTTAAATACAGTTAATTCATATATTCTTTATAGAATTAACAACTGGGGTTGTTAACTTACACTCACATATTTTTCCCAGCTTCATCTGGTCCATCCATTGGTGAGACAAAAGGGCTGGAAGCTATGAAAAAATCTTTCTCACTTCCACAGTAAGTCATCTAACTAGTTGATGTCCATATGACAGTCAGTCAACCACTTTGGTCCAGACTGAGGTATGCCAGCAGTATCAAATTGATGAAGCTGAAATGCCACGAAGTTCAGCCACAGACATTCATTTTTCACAGAAGATGAATCCCAGTGATTTGGTGATTATTCTTTTAGCACCACCATGATCATTTTCAACCGGTATTGACGTGTTGTACACATTCATGTTCTTCAGAGGATGAGTTGTAGCAACTTGATAGTTTTATTCTCTCATCAAGTCAGAATCTTAATATGATCAATACTTTACTATGTTTTCAGACCTTTGCAAAAGTAATGACATTCCACAGCCCCACAAAACAATGTATTTAGAGCTAATTAGCTGTGATGCTGCACTAACATGGTGAACATAGAACAGCGGCTATGCCTCTTAGCGTTATTATTGTATCTTTTCACATTAGCATTCAGCCCTAAACACCTCCTTACAGAAATGCTAGCATGGCTGTTGCTCAGAGAGGAAGTGGTGAAACTGTTCATTGTTGTTTAAATGTTAGCTACAGAAATAAAGCAGGTCACGCTGGAAGAGGATGAACAACAGCAATAGAGATCTGTCACAACCTAGCAACTTAAAAGCTTTTATTAATTGCTTATTACTGATGTATAAAATCATTTAATACTGTATCACTATTTTGCTGTCTTCCACATGTGGGATTCTGCTGCAAAAAGTCCCTGTCTTCCCACCTCAGTGTAGGCTTTCATAATGCACCCTTTGTGTAAGGGTGTGTGTGTATATATGTGTGTGTGTGTGTGTGCAGTGTTGTGGTAAAAATGGTAAAAAGCTTTATTTTTATATTTTTGTCCCCCTCAGGAGACAGACCCACTAATCTGGGCTGAAGTGGGACAGTAGAGGGAAGCAGAGAGGAGCACACACACACACACACACAAACTTATGCATGCAGCAAATCGGCACACACCGAACCTGGAGGATCTGTCACAAGCCATAGACCAGCTGCAGCCAAAAGACAAGGAGGAAGGAGAGTAGAGAACAAAGACAGGAGGAGTCCCGTTGCAGCCATCTAGACTCTCTTTGAAACGGCTTGCATGGAAAACGTCACAAAACGTGCCCTTAAAAGCCTATTTGTGATGAGTGTGTGATTACGTGCATATATACTGTGTGTGTGCGCTCATCTGTGAGTTGCTTCCTCTGAGACAGTATGTGAGGACCACAGCGGCCTAATTCTTCCTGACATGATCCATATGCTCGTAATGGACAGAGCAACAGCACACACTCCGAAACGAGCCTCTGCCTCTTATTTAATTAATAGCCTGTAATGCAATTACTGTAACACACAGAGTTCAAGTTCCTTGTGTAGGAAACACACAACGCAGAGCAAACTCATTCGTGTATATTACTACACACACACAGA
This sequence comes from Helostoma temminkii, assembly GCA_900302695.1. Taxonomy (NCBI): domain Eukaryota; kingdom Metazoa; phylum Chordata; class Actinopteri; order Anabantiformes; family Helostomatidae; genus Helostoma; species Helostoma temminkii. The sequence continues at coordinate 7,267 of OMLM01008214.1, forward strand.
CACAATCTTAGGGCTACACACACACAAGGCTGGGCATTCTACCACATATAGCCACACTGTAGGGGTGTGAGATGAAGCAGATAAATGAAGATAATTAATTTGCTGGATTAAGAACGGCCCCATATGAGCAACCCTGCGGCTGGAGAGAAGTCAGAAGAAAAACAGGAGGCATAAGTCAGAGAGAAGAAGAAGAGACAGAGCAGTGGATGATTGAGCACGATGAGGGTGATAGCGCTGAGTTAGACAGGCGTGCTGTAGGCTGTTGGCTCTGCCCAAGACTCCAAACATCCTCATTAACCAGCAGTCAGCCTACACACTTAACACGTGTGTGTGTGTTTGCATGCACAGTTGTGTTCTTAAAATGTTGCAATTGTATGTGTGAGATATATAGAGAAAGATAGATAGAAGGAGAGAGAGAGAGAGAGAGAGCAGCGTGTCAGCCTACACGCTAAACAAACCCATGAAAATTCATAAGGACCTGGCGACGCCTACTCACAAATACTAAAAATACTGGAGTGAGTTGAGCCTAGTCAGAGGAGAGGAAAGGGGAGGAAGAAGAGTGAGAGAGGAGATGAATAGAGAGAAATGAGAGAGCAGCAGCAGCAGAGGAGGAGATGAGATAGGTGTAACATGAACCAGGGGAGAGTAGGGCAGAAAAGAGAGGAGAAATAATAGTTACATCAACTGCATCCAACTTGGAACATCTATTCTCAGCCTCCAGCGGTCAGCACTCACTTTGTGTGAAACTGTGTGTGTGTGTGTGTGTGTGTGTGTGTGTGTGTGTTTGGATATCATCAGCTTGAGGAAAAAGACTAAAGCCATTCTTTTTCAAGCTATGGTGTGTCTGTGTTCATACCGATTGACAACATTTTATTCTCAAAGACATCCATCCAGCAGGGGAGAAGGGTTGAGACAAGTAGGAAGTTGTGGGTCTGATTTCACCCTCAGGACCAATGCAGTCGTTTTGTTTTGGGTCTGAGTCAAAGCAGCTCACGTGCAGCTCTGATGCTGGACGCTCTGCAGACTTTAGTGACTGATTGACAGTTCATTGACAGCACAAACTTGTACACAGTTGATCTCACTTGTATATGACCTTATGGATTTCTAAGCTTTAAGTCTATATTAAAAATACTGCACTGATAAGACACCACTCTGATACTGTATCTCTCTGTTTAGCTGCAGCCTGGTAGCTTAGCACAAAGACTGGAAATGACCTATAAATATACTAAAACAACTCTTGCTTCTACCGTTTGTTTAAACGAGATATTACCTGAGTGTTACAGGTGCCGGTTGGTGGGTTTTCTTTTATTATTTTACCTTTGAACAGAAACGGGCCTGATTTATTTTTTGTAAGAATGATTTTTATATGTTTATTCTGTGTTTTGTTTGTGATGTCTTGTGCGATTTGGCTCATCCCCATCTATTGTATTAATGAACTCATTTAAGTCATTTAGGATAATTTGCCTTGTTGAAACAGTAGTCTTGTTTGTTTGCACCATTAAAAGCAGCAAATTTACCAGTGTGCTCCAGTCTTTTCTCGTATAAAATGTTTGCTGTCCTTGATCTGAGAAGCACCCGATCCAGCTGCATATTGTTGGAAGATGTACAAAGATACAAACAAGAGACAAACAACATCCTTCTGCTGAGCTAAATGGCTCCTGGCAGTCACTTCATATTCACCACACACCTCAGCCAGAAAGCGAATACGCGTAAATCCTAAAAATGCCAAACTATTACGTTAATAGGCTTGGAATGTATATTTATAAATAGTCAAAACACCATTAATTGATTGATTTTCCCACTGTGAATAAATAATCACATAATGCAGTTTTAACATTGTGTAAAAAATTTGATATAGTAACACCTTTTGTTAGCAAACAGTTGCTCTGTTTTGGTTTCCACCAATTCCTGAGAGAAGTATCTGTCTCTTTAGATCATTCAGCAGTGAATTTATCAGAGGTGTTTTACTGAAAACAGCTGTGGCCATAACAGTGTTAATGTGAGATGTGAGTGTGAACCAAAACAGTGAAGTTCTGGGCTTCAGAACCAAAACAAGAGCTGAAAGATGTTAAAATGCTCTGTAAATCTGGGGCAATCTTATTTTACATTATTTGTCATTTTGCCTAATGTATTGTTAAAATATTGATCGTGTAGCTTTGATAAATCTCTTATTAATGGTTAGAAATAAGGTTTTGCTTTCTTTGTTGGATGATTTTATAACATTTGTAACATCAGTCATGAGGTTTTACACCTTCCAATAAACCATCATGTCTCAAGATTCAAGATAACTCAAGTTATTTTATTGAACGTGTTTACATGGACCATGTAGTTGCAATTGTATTTTTCAATTACACTGACTTCTTGAGTGTCATGTAAACAAAATATTTGGACACAGCAATTTGATTTTCTTGCAGATTTCTTCTGGAGAATGCAGATTTCTCAGAATGAGGTTTTTAATCAGCTCTTTAACAAAGACTGTAGACAAGCAAAGTAGCAGGGTGGAGTGGTTGGATGAAAGGAACGATCATTACATGGAGCGAAGCCTACTTGTCGTCACCCCGTAAGGAGAAGGTTGTGTCCGACTGACGGCGTTGCTGCATAAAACATATTAAGCTATAGCTGAGTTTAATAAAAGAGACTACAGTTGCAATAAGGGAACTGCAGGACTGATTTTTGGACCAGGACTCTGAAATCAGGATATATCTCACTTCCACGTCTAACCATCTTTTCTTTAATCTGTGTCTTTCAAGTCCTCCAACTTCATGGAAGTGGAATTCTAAATCGCTGGAGTGTGCCCTTAATCCTTTAAACAGCTCCGATGGTGGACTTTCTGCTGTCTTTAGTAAACACTGAGGGATGATGTTTGATTGACAGCACAGTTTCCGTCGGGCGGCCGAGTTTTAGCAACAAAAGCAACATGGCTTCCTTGGGAGAACACTATAAATCTCAAATAAGTGCACATTGGAGATATGTCATGTGTGACTTATGGCCTCCCCTCTTCTATTTCGCTCTCTCTCTCTCGCTCTCTCTCTCTCTCTCACACACACACACACACACACACACACATACTCATAAGTATATCTGCCAGGCTATGCTTATGTTAATAGCCGTATACTAATCAGAGTACTTCCAGGTGCAGAAATAGACACAAGACATTAAGAGTAAATTTAGCTTTAATAACATGGCTAATCACACCATTAATGTTACATCCAGTCAGACACACAAACACACAGTGTGTAGCATTGTTGTTACTCTAATAGAAGGTTTCCACCTGACTGCTGCTTGCTGAGGGATGCTGGGAGGCAGAAACAAGAAGTTGGACAAACTCTGCCTCCGTGCGCCTCTTCAGCTTCCCTCTCTGTGAGTGCATGTATGTGAGAGCTGCAGCTCTCAGACTTCACGCCGTTTTGTTGTGTTTGTTTTATTTTGTCTCTTCTATAAATGATGAAGCTCCAGGCAGGAGAGAGAGAGAGGCACTCAGCCATCCCCTGGGGGGAAGTGCTCGCCGCTGGGCATCGTCCCCTTCGCATCACCCACCTCCCACAGCCATAATGCCCCACGACAGACGAGGACAGCTTGTGCATGCATGTGACTAAAATGAACGATTGCATGTGAAAAGTCCTAACATTCATTGGCTTTATGGTTTTTGTGTATTTTTTAGTCCTAATGTTGAGATTGCTTCCCATAAAAAAGTAATATGAGTCATTACTCATTTTTGAGTAAGATTGCATTAATTTTAAATGTTGTTGCTTTGCTCATTACTTCATGGGACAAAGTAATTTGTCAGAGCTCTTCCTTTAAATTACCAGTGTTTATATCTCTGCTGTTTACAACAATGCCAACTCTGTGCACAATCAGTGTGACCATCAACAATAACATTTGGTGTTCTCGTCATCTGCTGCCAGAGTAAAATTGAAGCTGTGGGAACAATTTGCAGCTGAGGGAAGAAACATCTGTCCTTTACCTCCTATGTAAATTTGTTATGTGAGGGAGGATGAACATTTAAATTTTGGTTAGGTTACTCGACAAAAAAAAATGTTAGGGATGATTTATTTTATTTGTTGTCCCTGATGTAAACAGAGGTGCAGAAGATGCAGGAGTCCAGAAGATTAGGTGAGGTCATACTACCAACAAACTAACACAATAAAAATGTATTTATCTATTTCTATTTAATTAAATGATCAAATATTAATATCATCAAAAATAATTTAAAGTCAAATATAAAAATGACTATTATTAAACAAATAAAATACACAGGGGAAAT
>OMLM01008214.1:11550-22286 GCA_900302695.1 Helostoma temminkii
ATACACAGGGGAAATATTCTTGCAGCCCCACTTCCAAAACAGTTGAGACACTGCACAAAATCTACATAAAAAATAAGCAATGCTTTAAAAACCCATATTTCATTGACAATACAACATAGAAAACATATGAAATGTTTAAACTGAATTTGAAAGGAAATAGAGCAGTTGGTAATCCGGTCATGGTCCCCCTCAAGCCCAGGCCCGGCAGTTCGACACCCAACTGAATATAAAAAGAGCATCTGAGAGAGTCAGAGTCTCTCAGAAGTAAAGATGGGCAGAGGTTCACCAATCTGTGAAAAGCTGCATCTAAAAAATATCACACAACTCAATGTCAATGTAAAATTGCAATGACTTTGAATATATCATCATCTACAGTACATAAAATCACAAGATTCTGAGAATCTGATCACAGCATTGTATCAAGACGATGCTAAATCACATACTGCATTTGTGACAACAGCATGGCTTCGTAGTAGAAGAGTCTAAACTGACTGAATACAGTCCAGACCTTTTTCCCAAGGTGAAAATAACTGGAACATCTTGAAACACAAAATACGACATGGAAGACTCAGGGCTAAGTTCCTCTGCCAAAACTCCACCAACTGGTCTCCTCATTTCCAGAAGCTTTTAAGCTGTTAGTAAAAGAGGAGAGAATGCTACACAGTAGTAAACATGGCCCTGTCTCAACTTTTTTAAGACATCTTGCTGCCATCAATGTTTTCTTTATGTTAAAACAGTAAATTTTGTACCATTTAAACATTTGACATGTCTTCTATGTTCTACTTTTTGAGATTTACAAACCATTGCATTCTGTTTTTATGTAGATTTTACACAGTGGCCCAACTTTTTTGTGATTGGGGTTGTAAGCTGATGAAACTACTTTATTAGGAAAAACTCAGATACCACATACCCACAAACTTAAAGCTTGCTTATGTATGTATGTTTTATTTTTGAGTGAACTTGTGTGATTACCTTTTGTTGACCAGGGATGTCCAGATAACGATATCAGTATTGTGTATCAGGTATCGCCCTCATGTACTCATGTCATACTAAAAGTAAAACTTCTCCAGTACTGCATGTGATACCACTTAATGGCAGAACATATCCATATATACTCACATATATGTTGAGTGAGCAGGGAGGCGAAGGAGGAGAAATGTCAGTGGTGTGAATATATTTTGAGTTAAGTGTTAGTATAACACAAAGTACACTAAGTTTGCTAAAGCCAACAGCAGCAGCAGCCAACACTGTATCAGAAATGTCCAGAGAAAGCCCACAGGCTTTTTAAATTACACAGTTCTTATTCAGTTTATTGCATTGCTGTTGAAACTACTGGCTTCTGCCGTCTCCTCAGCTACTGGAGCCCAGCCATGTCTTTTCCAGCCATCATCACATTGTTGACGCTCTAACCGAACACTTACCGATACTCTTACATGACTTTGTGAAAAAACATGCACAGCCTGTTGAAGGATGCTATAGCCTTCAGATTTATCACTGATATTGATATGACTGATATGATGACCAGCAGTGTCTCCTCACTGCCTCTCATCAGTTTAACAGCACAGTGGGTTCATGAGCATTTTACTTCATGAGCGAAGTAAAACAATTCTGGGCTTGCACACCAGCCAAGCCATATTGTATTAGGTGTAGATTAGATGTGCTCCAGTTAATGAATGTCTTCCGTCTGGCAGTGCCATGCTTGTTTACCTGTCGATTTTTATGTCAATTGTTGTATGTGAGCAATAGTTTCCTGTTGTGTGTTTTATTTTGTCACAGTCAGAAATGGAACAACATCTGATTACAGTGTTTGAAGTTGTTGCAGTATAACAATACTTGCAGTTTTCAAATTCAGTTTCATTTATTAAGAGAAAAAAGCTGCCCAAACCTGACTATGTGCAGAAGCAATTTCCAGATATTCTCCTTCAGTACTTTCTGGTAGATCGCAGAATTCATGGTTCATGGATGTTTCTGGAAAATGTGAGATGAGCCTTTGCATTCTTTATGGCAGTTTTCACCTTGAAACTATCTCATGGATGCCATTTTGGCCCAGTCTCTTTCTTATTGTTAAATCATGAACCTTAATTGAGGCAAGTGAGACCTGTGGTTCTTCAGATGCTGTTATGAGTTTTGAGTGGGTTGTTGCACTCTTGGAGTAATTTTAGTAGGCTGGCCACTCCTGGGAAGGTTCACCTGTTCATGATCGTATTAATTAATAGATGAGCTTAGAGATTGTTAGAGCAACTACCTTCATGGCTCTAACTGTTCGTTGGAGCCCCAAAGCCTTAGAAATGGCTCTGGAGCCCTTCTCAGACAGATACATGTCTATTACTTGTTTTTCATCTGCTCATAAATTTCTTTAGATTGTGGCATGATGTGTTGCTTTTTGAAATACTTTAGCGTGCTTCGTTTTGTTTCTATTTAAGTGATTTTTTTATTCAAAGGGTCAGTAATCAGGCCTGTGTGTGAAAAGTAAAAATAAGCTCAGCTGTCCAAAAAATGTTGTTTATCACAATTCATTCATGATTTACCAAAGAGGTGCCACTTAGTTTTTCACATGGGACCAGCTTGAAATCATAATTTAAAAACTGCATTTTGTATTTACTCAGGTTATCTTTGTGTAATACGAACATTTATTTGATCATCTAAATCATTCAAGTGTAACAAATAAGCAAAAAAAAAAAACAAAAGTACTTGTACTCAGTCAGGAAAAAAGTGGTATCGGGACATCCCTAATTGAAACTGACACTGGCTTGCACCTCACTCTGTGCACTTTCTTAAAGTTAGGAAATAAAATTGAGGTTTGTTAAAGTACTTGTCAGTGTCAAAGACATCGTTCAGTTCAGTAAACCCCATCCAGAGGCCATAAATTATCCACAACGACGTTTAAAAACTGGGTCATCTGAGTAGTCGATGTGAACCCTGCTGCTTTTAAGCATCACTGACTTACTTCTTCAGAGCATCATATGGACATACAAAATGTCCATAAGTCCACTCTTCAAGAATAATCCTTGTACAAACATGTATTGAATTATGTTCACAACAGGAGTAAAAACCAAACTGGGGACTCAACAGGAGGCAGGGATCACAAAATATTTCTTCTTCTTTAAAAGGAAACATACCACTGAGGCTGAGGCATGTTCCCGGCTGGCTCCATACACTGTGTATGGATTTACGCTTTAATTACTCCAACTAAAACAATATTCACCATTATGAGATTGTTGCAGCAAACACAGGCCGCAAATCCAAATACTCTGTGTCTAAAGTTTTAGTTTGAGACTTTTTCCTTATTTCACTCTGCAGAGGACAGCACAGTGTGTCTCTGTCCAAGGTGCTGATGGTGGAGCTGTCAGCAAAGCAGGAACTGTCCAAGGTCTTTGAAGAGTTTCATGCTGACTGTAATGTCTGCTGCCAGTGGGAAGCACTCAGGCTGTGTCAGATCCTGCTTACTTAATCACCGAGACATTATTTGTGACTGTCTGCTAGGATACACAAACAGTGGGAGCTTCATTCCTCGCTGAGACGTGAACAATAATGTTTCTGTTTATCTATCTGTGTGATCAAGGTGTGTCCGCTGAGCCCTGCAACGTTCAATTACTGTTACCGCTACACCTGTCAAAGCTTTTTGTTTATATGCAGGCTAAAGGTCCAAAACTGTCAAATTCCACACTTAATAATTTTCACTACTTTTCTAAACAATGTGTCCTTGACTTTAGACAGAGGCTGCATCTCAATTCACACAATTATGAAGTGCCAGGTTTCCTTTGCTTGCATCTTGGCCACTCAGTGCTGCATATAGCATTTTGTGTTATGCCTTATTTCATTTGAGTCCCTGTAATATATACTTCTAATATATATTTTGTTGGTAACATATTGAATCTGTTGGGGTCACAATCAGAAAAGTAACTATTCAAGTACTGTATTTAACTGCAGCATTGTGAGGTGCTTGTATTTACTTGAGCTTTTCAGTTTTATGTTACTCTAAACTCATATTTCACTATATTTCAGAGGGAAATACTTTACATGTTATTACTTTGTAGATTCAGATTCTTAATATGCTGTAAAACAATCTGTAAAACACCATCAACTAATAAATAAAGACATACGTGTATATGTATTTCACAAAGCAATTAAAATGAACAGCACTGTTACCAGTAGAAGACTGAACTACTTCTTCCACTGCTGACATTCAGTGACAGCTATGTAATGTTACCAGGATCACAGATGAAAAAGTGAGAACTCGCCAAGCAAGAAAAAAGATAGATAGAAAGATAGAAAAATGTAATAAGTTTATACTGACTGTGTGATGATGATGGTGATAATGATGATGATGATGTTGATAGCAAGATGGACTTATGGTTCGGGCTGAGAAACAGCAGCTGCCCCCACAGACCTCTGCTGGAGAGGTGGACAAACTCAAGGACACAGAAGAAAGGATGACAGAGCTGGTTCGGCAGCTCTTTGCCGTTTGCCAACTTTAAAAGATCTTTTTCACAGCAAACATTTTAGCTTGGCAGCAGGAAAAGCACAGGTGTAATTAATGACATTAAAAACTGGATTTGTGCATGCTGGCACACTCTCATGTCTGCCTCAGACACTCGACTGAACTGAGCCACTGTGAAGTTTATTTTAACTGTGCTGTGTAATAATTCAGGATTGGACAGAGGGCAACCACCCTAACCTTGTCAAGTTTTCAGGTCTGTCCCCTCGTCCCCACTAACAGCTGCAGCCAACCCTACCTCACTTAAAGGTGAGTTTGTTCAATAGGTACAACAATAGGTAAACTAAAAGCTTCTTTCCAATTTCTTACAAGGTGCATAGATTTCATGTGATATGCTATCAAAATACTTGAACTTCTGTTGAGGACCTTTAATCAGTAGCTGGCTTGAAGCAGAAAGGAGCTGAATTGTATTTGCAATTTGTGTTGAAACCTGCCTCAGAGACACGTCTGTGGCTGTGTAAGAAATGGCAGAGAGCAAATCAGATATGTGATCATGCTATTGACATCCTACATTTAACCTGTCCTTTTAATGGTCCCAGTCACCGCAGCCATGGATGTGTCCATTAACAGGGTCTGGTAATGTTCAAGACACTACAGGAAGTAAATTCCAAGTGGCTTCACCACACTATAGCAAAACAGATAAATAATTCATGAGAACATTTCCTATTCACTGTCTTCATCAGTGCTCCTATCAATGTTTACACCCTGAAGTCCACATTGGCGTTCCAGTCAACACAGACACAGAGCACACCTTCAGTAGTTTTAAAAGCTTGTTTGACCCAGCTTCAGTTATTCTGGTACGTGTAACCAGGTGCTGTAAGCAGAGGGCCATTGTCATTGTCGTTCTTTTCCTCATTTTCAAAATTATACATATGTCATATCAGCCCGTGTCCAGAAATGTGGCCGTGGCTGCAGCCTTACATTAGTGTGACACTGTGCTTAAAGCTGGAACTGTTCACGCCATGCCTGTCATGCAGTGATGAATGAGCTTAGAGGTCAAGCCAACACAACATCCTGCGATGAGCTTGTGAGAGTGGAAGCAATTGTTTTTGCATTTATTGTGAAAGATGTGTATGTCCAGCTTTAAGAGCAGTCCTCTCAACTGGAAACACATCCAGGCACTTATGCAACATCTCCAACAGCCGCTTTGGTGCTTCCCATCAGTGATATGATGTTCTTCAGGTTTTTTTCATCATCCGAGGTCTCATATTGTCCTCCACACTAAACTCTCTTAGATGTTGGTCAGGTTGTCCACTTACTCTCAACATTTAAACTGTCCACCTATTACTCACAAGGCAAAAAACCTAATAAATGATAATTAAATGAAAGACATAGGCTGATCATAATATAATTAATGGCTGATTTATATACAAAATAAATGGACTAAATGAAATATACATTATAAATAAATACAATAAAATTAGATTAGAGCTTAAAATAAGCAAACAACATGCTAACATGCTCACAGTGATGCTGAATACGTAGGTTTGCCAGATTCATCAACTTTATAAGCATGTTAGCATGCTAACATTCCCTTAAACCATGAAATAAACATGGCTACTAATAATATTTTTCTGTAAAGTGTAACATAACAAAGAGTGACAGAGTTGCTTGGCTGGCTGGAAATGCTAGCAGCTAAATTACTAAACAGATAACTTAACAACGCTTTTACTTCTAATCTTTCGTATTACATTACTATTTTCTCTCATTCTTCAATTAAATATATCTGTATTATGTTTACACCAAGGCCAATTCCAGTTCATTCTCTGTCTTTTCTTATTGTAACTGGACCCTTTTAGTGATTTCAGGACTGTGTCTGCTGGATGATTCATGACCCGCTGCTCAGCAGGTCATTATGGAGCTTTGTCACCTTCCTGCTCTTGCACTTCTCGTCCCTTCGGTGTGAGCGCTCGCACAAGCAGAACTGTCACTCAGACCAAAACCAGGACAGGATTTTGCTGTGTAAAGTGAGATGTCTTCTAGCCCGACCTAACACACACATGACAGCCAATCAGACACTGGTAGCCATAGTTTTAAAGAAGAGTGTTTCCTAAAAGTAAAATTCAAGTATAACACATTTTCTTTTTATTTTTTTCTCTTTCTTTATATCTGTGCTGTCACTCACTCTTATGTAATTTCAGCCTCTTAATTTCTCACTTTGTGTCCTGCGCTCTTTACGGCCTTCGTCTTTAACAATACCCACAATGCACTGTCCCACAAAGACTCACAGCCCACGGCAACGGGCAGAATCATCTGAACTCTGGAGGTCTCATCTGTGTGTGTGTGTATCAGGGCGAGTGATATGATGCAGCGCCATCTTTGCCAGTGTATTGCTCTTATCAAGAATTGTTCATCTGCACACACACCCACACACATGCAGACAGCCATGCATGAAACATCGTTTGCATTAAATACTTGATGAGGTGTGTGAGGCTGCCAGGCGTCGTTCTGCAGCTCAGTGAGAATAGTTGTCACATCCAATGAACAATTTTGTCTTGTGTAACGTCTCCTGAGCCACAGTATAGGGGATTCAGCCCTGAGAAACAAGCTCCCAACAACCTGCTCATATACCGTACTGTAGATACACACATTACAGCCTACACCAGTGTACAACAACAAAATGTTTTTTACTGTTTAATATGTAAACACACAGACTTCAGCTCAGTCCTTTGGAACTCAGTTCATCCATTTTGTTTCTTTCTAAGTTGCTTTAAAGTGAGAAAAATCATCTTTCTTTCCAACAGTATCAAACAGTATATTATGTACTTCTTAATGGATTTCACTGAAGCTACGCTTTACAGCCAATTAAAAAAAGAAAGTAAAAGACTTCATTTAATTTTTACGTTGGTGGTGTACACATTTTCCCAACATTATCACAGATATTTTTGGCATCACTAGAAACAATGTATTCAAATATGGGAACACGTGTACAGCACATATCTGATAAGAGCTGTAGTCAGTGTTAAGACAAACTGTTTGGTATAAATGTCACAGATTAATGACAAAATAGTCACAATAAACACAATGAAACACATCTCTATATTCAGCTCTGATGTGGCAGAAGCTCAGTTGTGTACAAACCGCTGGTTCAGTGGTTCGACTCCTTGTTCCTCCTGGCGACATGTTGAGGGCAAGACACTGACATATAGTAGCGTTGTCCTCTAGTGTCTCATAGCTGTCCAACGGTTTCCCCAAGGGGATCAATAATGTATCTCATTATCATTATTAAAATGATAAAGGTAACATTAAAATGTATTTTATTTTGAGCTGCCATTATCAAAGACTTAGACTAAAAACGTATGATTGAGAAGAACAATCAAATGTGCTGTTTGGTACCTCTGAAGGGAAAAGTGTTTACACCAAAATCCCAAAGGTCCAGTATAGGTTTAGTCTTTCAATCCTTTCTTTAACCAGCTTAAAGCTCATTATTACTATATCTACTGGTAAAAAATCTTTAAAATGACAAATACATTTTTCCTAAAACAACTACACTGTAGTTTTAGCAAACGTTACTCAAACAGAAGTAAATGGTGCATTTGTTTGGACTATTTTCAGTGACAGTATGCACATTTTGTGCTCCAGTGAGTATTTACAGCAGCAGAATCTGATTAACTCCAGCCAAACTACAGTGTGTGTGTGCGTTCATGTTATCAACACAAATAACAGAAGACATCCAGGGCAACAGTTTGACTCATTATTATTGTTTTAATAGTTTTTAGACAAGAGTGGAGGTGTATGGTGAATAATGTTTGGCTACAAAGACAAACTTATAAAGGCATTTGGTAACAGAAACAACAATCAAACATAGGCATGAATTATCCTTTAAATAAAAAAACTATTGCTCCAATTGTGTGAGCAATTGAATATCATATAATAAAACATTAATAACTAAATATATTTAGGTATTATCTTTCAGCTAATTCTCTACATAAACACACACATACACATAAATAAACACACACCCACACTTAAGATAACACAGAAATAGGCACACACACACATACATGCACAGACAGTGAAGGTCTCTAGAGGTGCACCTTCAGGCCAGATTAGTTTGAGTGACTCAGATGTAACTCTCCTGCTGTGTAATTGAACATTATACTGTACCTGCTGTCTTCACACACCTAAAGACACACACAGGCACAAAGTCATGCATGGTGCTCACGCCTAAATCTTACACTGAGATGAATTTTGAAAGGAAAAGATAAAGAAAATGTGAAAAAGAGAAGGAATATTAAAGTGAGCATAAAATAGGAGAGATGAGTGAAGAAGGAGAGAACAGTGAGATGCAAGACAGAGGGGTAAGAAAGTGAGAATAAAGCAGGGGAGTCTTCTCTTTCCTTAAATACTCCTGCTGAGATGCTGCTCTGCTGATCAAATGACGGAAGAAAAGAGGTGAGGGGGCGCGCGTAGGAAGAGAAGAGAGAAAGACATATAGAAAGCTCAGCAGCTCCTCTCTGTTGCTGAACAGAGAGAATAAAAGAAGGTAGAAAATCAGAGAAATAGTGACTGGCCGTAGCCATCAAATTAGAATTGTAAGCGTGTGAAGGCACAGACAAAGATTTGACTTCTACAAGACGTTACTGCCCCCTCGGCTCTGCAGCTGTCCACCCCCTGTTTTATCTGTCAGGTTTTATTTTATCACTGAGAAGTCAGTCACATACCTGTAACAGCAGCAGAAACACTGACTCTGCTGACGTCAGTGACAGTGACGACCACCATCTTAGGGATCTAGAGAAGGGAGGCACTGTTTAAGTGTTCTTCCTCACTCACGCTGTGTGTGCCTGTGTTGTTGTTGTTGTTGCTGCTGTAGAAAAAAAAAGGCTAATAGAGTCTGTACCCCGGTGGACTCAGCGTCAGCAGCCAAGTTCCTCCACACACACACATCCATGCACAGACTGGTCTAATGTTCAGGCATTAACTTAAGCTGACAGTCACAACACACTTGTCACACACAAGCAACTCTTTGGTTGATGTCACTGTGAAAATACACACACATTCAGTAGCATGTTGTCAAAAAAGAAGGAGAAGAAGAAAAAAAGTTGAAAACCAGAGAGGTTAAACTAAAACATCTTGGCATGTACATAAGTTATCATCAGTTAATGCATTAAAAATGCATAGCTCAACATGAATTATAGCTTTGTTGGTAATACTGAGTTCACTTGTTCACATTCTTCACACAGTCAGTACAACAACAGTCTATGTGGACTAAACTGTGAATCATTATACCTGAGTGTTTAGTGACCGGATTGTTTAAAATTCATGAAGTCATTTCTCACCAACAAAATTCACCAAATGTAGCTGCAGTTTGTTTTGTGCATGTTTAACCACCCGTTTAAAGCTTCTTCTACAGAAGTTACATGTTTTGCTTCTCATAAAGTTGACTTAAAAGAGCAAAAGTCAAATTTGGAACTGAACCGATATTTGTTTTCAAATCAAGATCAATATTGTAATTTAACATTTATCAAACAGCAATTTGAACTGCAATTAAACAAAATGTTTCCTTCTAAAATGCTGCAGATTTTAAGGCCCTGTAACTAATGACTAATAAATAATAAACCATTTCAGATGGCTTTTCTTTAAAGCAAAACAAACTAGCCACAACTGAATCACTCATGTATCCCTCCACCTGTGCAAAGTTTAGCTGTTAGCTCAAAAGTGGTGGTGCCTTTGTACAGCAGCATTGCAGTGACATAAGCTGCTTTTAGACAGGCACTGGAATCCTGAATGTATCCAGACATTGCCCAAGTGAGCCACGTATGAGAACGCAAATGTCAGACAGCGTGGTGGTTACTCTGACTTTATCTTCAAGCCTCTAGTACAAAGTCCGGTTCATGTCGGAGCGTGCTCTCCAGTGTGTCACGTCATGTTGTTTCTAGAGGATGTGACCACCTTATCTATTTTGATCAAGAGTTGGTAGTAATATCAGCTAAGCTAATTCAAGGCAGCTAAGCTTAAGATGCAGCACACCTTCGTCTGCTATTTTTTACACGTTTTGCCTGGTGGAAGATTTGCCGGCCATAACAAATGGCCCAGTCTCTCTCAAATAATAATAGAAGTTTTGTATGGAACCTAGTAACATGAGCTGAGAGACAACACTCCGTGTCTCCCATTTTCACTTAATCTCTCAGAGAATGTGTAAAATATTAGTTATAGAACCTTTAAAGAATTGTGATTATAAACAACAGTACCCTTCCTGAGGAAGTGAGTGGAAGTGATTAAAGAAAGCTCAAGAAAC